>MU227921.1:631646-647734 GCA_018584345.1 Thuja plicata | reverse complement strand
CCATGCAGTTATGTTCATGCTTTACTCTCAATTGATCTACTGTCAATGGTCCTGTAGGAAACACATATGTAGTATCTAAGTATTGAGTAATATCATTGCCAATACCTGATAAGTGAAGCTTTATCCTTATTTTCCATGAAGTAAAGTTGTCCTTGTTCAACTTGGGCACATCTCATCTGTTCATCTTGTGATCTTTACTTAGGTCTTGAAACCTTCCTTCTAAGCACACAAGTTCTGATACCAATTGTTAGTAATAACTGAGAGGGGGGGGGTGAATTAGTGGCCTTCAATAATTTATACTTTTAAACCTTAATCCACTAATTAATACACCTTAGATTATTAAGTCCCTACAAGATGTATGCCTTTGAATCACTTGAAACAAATGACTATCTGTCAGTTTACCTTGTCTGTCCTTCTTCTCCTTGATTACCGATAGACAATAAAAATTATTTATCGATGCTTAGTAAATATATAGAGTATACCAATCAATCCATAAACGCATATGTGAAATGTAAAACAATAAAGTAATAAACCATACACACATAACACAACAATTTTAACATGGAAACCCTGTTAAGGGAAAAACCACTGGGACCGGTACCCCAATTTTTCACTCTTCTGAAGTGAGCCCTATTAGGAGCCAACCCTGTTAAAGGTTACAAACACACTATTAAGTGTGACCTTGTTATAGGATTTTTATACATAGGTTGTCACTAAGTATCTGGCATCTACGCTACCATCCTTGAATCAGCCTCTAGACTGTCAATAGGCTTTATGCTAATCTTACTACCATCCTTGAATTAGCCTCCTTCTTAGACTGTCAATAGGTTTTAGGTAAGACCGATGCTACTATCATGAATCAAGCTTCTGGTAATCTATTAGGATATACCTCAATTACAAAAGATTATTAAGTCCTACTCTGTTAAGAGACTTAATGCTTCAATGGTTAAACTAAAACACAATAACCTATTTCTAATGCAACTTTGAATTGCAGATATCCAGATCTATTTATGTACAATACATTTCTGATCAATGTATCAATTCTATTCCTTTGTTCTTCATTCTTTATGCTCTGTGATGCTGTGCTTCACTGTGTGTCGGTGTCTGTAGAATTCTTTAGCTCTCCCTTAGCTTGATTGATCAGGACTGCATGAAGTTTAACCTTCATCAGTTTCTCTTCAACATCTTCTATCAATTCACTCCCCTGTGTATCTGATTGCTTATGGAAATGAATTATGCTTGTCTCTTATATAGACATGATATTCCTTAACTCTTGGTTCTTGGTTCTTGATTCTTGGCGTGAAAAAAAATCTAGCCAATTTGATTTATGGCTTTAACTCCCGATTTATCTCGTAGTTATCTTCTTGCCAGCTGTATAAATCATCTTTAAATCACTTACTTAACTGTGGTCAAATAAAACAAATAAAACAACTAGTTAAGTCTATCCTTAAGCTCTGCTAGCTAGATATTTTGTCATTTTCTTATCTCTCTATTCTGTCGGTCAATTCTGTAGTTCATCATCGGTGACAACTGCGAGTTCTGTCAGTGCAGCTTTAGTTAGCTTCGGGATCTCCATCCTTCGGGCATCATTGGATCTTGCTCGTCAGACAACACTATTTTTAGCTTGTCAGGCATCCTGTGATTCTTCTTCATCAGGAAACACTATCTTCTGCTCATCGAGCATCACTGTGACTTTGTCTCTTTATTTACTGATGGTGTGCACTCCACCGGTGTGGTCTGTCACTTAGTGAATACATGAATTTTATGCATTGCTGAAAGCATAACCTCTATTCCATTGATTCTCTGAAGTCTTTTGCATTATGTGTATGACCATATAGATGATATCAAGTTGACATCAATGACAATACAAACCATTAACTGATTTAATGTCTTGCATCATCTTTAACTTAACATTATCAAACATTGAATCAGTTACATGTCATCAATTTATAGTAACATTAACACAGCTTATTCCCAAATAATACTACTATAGAAATTCCTTGGTCTCTGATTCATCCTTTACTGCATATTAGAATTTACTTTAGTGATGATAAATTCCCATGAGTGCATAAATGGGTTGGCCAAAGACAAAAATAGCCAGTATTCTAGCTAAAAGAAACTTAGTAGATTATCCATTACATAAAAAATTAACAAATTATTTTTTAGCCTTGAGCTATTGGGTTTGTGACTAAATGTAGTTTGAATATGGCCTAGATATGGTTGTGACTATAGTTAATATTGCTTGGATACTACACTATTGTATTCAGGAAACATCTAGATGTAGCACAAGAAAATGATAAATCAGATGCCTATGCATTGAGTATATGTATACTAAAACATATTAGAGATACATGAATGGATAAAACAAGGTGTTCAACGAAAAAGAGAATATTTTCATTGAAGAAATTGAATTAAGAATAATTTTAATATAGATGTGTTTCATCTATTTTGTGAGTAGAATTTGGCTACTCTCAACTCAACTAGTTCAGCTATTGTGCATACCAAAAGTATTGACATAGAAATTTGATATTACATTAACAAAATCCTAGTTTCTTTGACATTTAACAAAACACTTCCATTCCAAACAAACATGAAAACATTACCTCAAAATTAATCATGACATGAATAATTTTGACCTAGATTTATATCAATGAATTCCTCATGCTTCCTAGTCTATACAAGAGGCCTTATTGTAGAGCTTATCTTCTCACCTGTTATAAGCTGCAAGAGTACAATTCCAAAAGCATACACATCACTCTTCTCTGTAAAATGACCCATCATAGTGTAATTTAGAGCCAAACATATCATTTCTATAGAATCTTTGAGGATGGAGTATACTATGTCGTCTACTATAAGCTTGTGTAGCCCATAATCTGAAAGAAGAGGATTCATGTGTTGGTCAAGAAGAATCTTCTTGGCTGAGATGTTCTGATGCACAAAATATTTGCCCATGCCTTCATGTAGATACTCAATACCTGCAAAATGCATCTATACATAATAAATATAGCATCTACCACATACAAGATCAAGAATAATTCACAACATAAGTAACTGAAATGTGTATATTAAGTTTTAATTTGTTTTTATTGTTCAATGCTTCATTGACAACATTACAGAAGGCCAAATATGGTCATCCTTCAACTAAGATGCTAGAATAGGGCAGAAAAGCTAACATGTATACTTCCCCAAGAGGCATCAACATTGATTTAAAATTATGTATTTATATATACTAGCAGTTTCATACAAAAAAGTAGAGATGCTAAATAAGAATTATTTATCTAGCTAGCATCATGGCCTTTGTTTATGAAGGATTTCTTAGGTGCCAACTTCAGTAGGAAATAATCAATAATTTTTCTAATAATTAATTTTCTTAACATAATTAATGTGGTACTTGTCACTTAGAACAGATATGTATATTGTATGAAACTCTATTGAACCAATAACCCTAGGAATTGTTTAACCAGAAAATGTGCACAAATACAAATAAGATATGTTTAAATATATATAGTTATGATCTGAGAACTGTGTTGGGATATTAATCTTAGTCAGGGGAGTAGTAGATGTTTTTAATTTACTTAAACATACATAAATTGGGCCACTAATGCAAAGACATGAGAAAATATTATCAAGATTCCATACTATCACAGGTCATAAGAACACTTTCAGATTTAGATAGTAAGTTAAACTTGAATGCATAAAAACTTATTGTTTACTAACAGTTCCATCTAGTTTCAAATGGTGTTTAAATTCAATGACACCTACCAAAATATTTTCATATATGTATCTTATGTAAACAAAAGGAAAAGAAAAGTATGCATATGGAAGTGAACTTGTTCAAAAATATGTTTTGATCAATATCATTGAGAAATTATTTCTTATAAATGAAGATGCATACCTGCCACATATATCATACCTCTTTCAATAAATGACATTGTCCACCTTTTGAAATGACTATCTTGTTCAAGAAATATATGCAAATGATTTACCTGTAAGATAAGGCAAATATAAGGTGTAAGGAAAATATAAGGCGTACAGACATGTAAATAATCTATCAATGTTGAAAAGTACATTGACCTTTAATTGTAACATTAATACAATTCTTACCATCATCATCCATGATAAGATCTAGTGCAAAGTATTCCACAAAGAACTGAGTGTTGTGTTTCATTGCCTACCCATAAAGTGTGTGTAATAAAGCAAGGCCAATTCAGTCTGCAGGAAAGGCACAATGATATGCTTATCCACCTGTATCAAGATCCATTTCATATAATACAATTAATATAAAATAGAAATGCATGCAAAGCTTCCATAAATGAAGAATTAAGGAAATAATAAAAACCCTATAGGTTATCTACAATTAAACATGTTGAACAAAACTCCAAACAACCCTTTTCTGAAATATAGACTTTGACCACCAAAAGCACATTGGTAGAATATCTTTTAGAGAAAAAGAGCACATGTTTGATGTCAAAGAAAAAAATAAAGGCTTGATGCCATTCACAATGGATATAATGAATACTATATAGAAATCTATAAATGAGGATAGGCAACTAGATATCAAGGATGATTACCTTTTCTTTTCACTTGCCTTTTTTTCCTTCATGGCTACATTCTCCAACCTCATCTTCAACATCATCAACAATAAGAGAATTTGAGCATGCCTTTATCTTCAACTTAAACCTTCTCTATATCAAAGGCATGCCTGGTAATATTAGGCATGCCTTTGATATAGAAAATCATTTCCCCTCCTTGAACTGTCGCAACTTAAAGACTCGAAGACTTCTAATCAAAACAACTGAGACACATTAGAAAATTTGGGTTTCCCAGTTGTTTTGATTTGAAGTCTTCAAGGCTTTAATCCCTTACAATGTGCACGTAGACAATCATTGCCCTTACTTTTGGTGCAAGAGGACCTATTAAGACATCCAGAGACACCATGGAGCCAAAAAAAGAAGGTGGATCTAAACCATCCCTAAATGTGATTTAGGAAAGCCTTGAATAGGATAGGAACAATTATAAAGGTGCATATTAACAGTAAACACAATGCGAAAGATAGAATTCCATAATGTTGTTAAATGTTGTTTGGGTAGATGAAAGGACCAAATGTAGTGGATGTGATCTACAATTGGTGTGTGCATGCAGTAGATGCAAGAATTTGATATAGGAGCATCAAAAAAAGGATGGAATCACTAGGGGTCACTTATGGGCCTAAAGTGGTTTGAGGATGAATAAAGACCATTAATGTCACTTTTATTTGTAATAAGACCAATAAGATCATTTTGAAATATTGTCATGGCCAATAGAGCCATTTTAGTTTAATTTTGTATCATTGTGTCTCATGCTGCCCAAGTTGGCTAATAAGGCCTATAATTGCTAAATGTATGGGTTTTGGGGTCATTTGACAGAATTAGCAAATAGTTGTCAAGTTGAAAACTATGTTGTCAAGTTGACAACATCCTTAACCAAAATAAATGACCCGATATGGGTGCAGTTAGTTTAATATGGTTGTAGTTGGGTTTGATCTAGTGAAGTGTGTGTACCTAGGAACAGGTACTAATCCATGTGGAATAGGAATAGTAGGTGTGTTGACCATTGAACCTAGTCATCTGGGCAATTTTTGGTCTCCAAGTTTCTGATGTCATTTGTTTTGTGAAGTTTTTTATGTATTTTGTGGACAATTGGTCAACCTATAAGTAGTAGTTATGTTTACTTTTTTGATTGAAATTTTGACATGTGTAGATCAATGTAACTAGGGTTTGTGTGGCGAGCTTTTATATGACACATTTTTGTTGGTTTTTTTGTTTTCCACCCAGATTGGTCTATAACATTAGACATATGTGTGGCAGGTTGTTCATGGTTGCCTTAACTAATTTTTTGGACATGGTTGTCTATTCTTCAAGAACTTTTCATTGCTTCATATCATGTAATACTTAAGTTTATATTAATAATAATATTAAAAATAATAATTTACCGATCAAAAAAAAATTTAAATAACATATTAAAAATAATTATAAAAATAAAAATTAACATTAATAAAAATAATTAATTAAATCATTAGCCGAGAGGCTCTACATTTGGAGTGAGGGGGGCTAGAATATGTGAAACTAGATTATGAAATTAAAAAATATGTGAAAGTCTTTATAATCTACATAAATTGTGGAGTAGAAAATAAAATAATTAATTAAATCATTATCCGAGAGGCTCTACATTTGGAGTGAGGGGGGCTAGAATATGTGAAACTAAATTATGAAATTAAAAAATATGTGAAACTCTTTACAATCTCCATAAATTGTGGAGAAGAAAATAAAATATTTTTTTGTTTTTAGGGAGTTATGTAAAAAGTTAACAACAATTTTAGGAAAGTTGTTTTTGTTTCAGTTTTGAGTTGTTTTACTTTTTTTTCACATAAATTTCAAAAAAGAAAAGGAATAGGGGAGAAAAAATTGATCTGTGGGTTACAATCTGTGAAAAATTGAAGCTTGGGGTTTTGTGCTTTGTTGGTCTATTCTCATAGAGTCTTTTGCATATTAGAGGTGCTTAGAGGTATGAGAACAGTTCTTCTTTTACTTAAACTTTCCTGATCTTGTGAAGTAAAAGACACTCTTTTATAGACGCATGGTCTAGAATTTTCTATGCCTTTTCACCTCTAATCCATTTTTTCTCCATTTCTTCTGTATGGCTAACATTTTTGGGAAATCTTCAACATGAAGATTATTTAAGGAAACCACTCCTGCCAAACTTGACATCTCATATAAGTTTGGGCAATCTATGACATAAAGATTATTTAAGGTAAACTTCATGGATTTTTACCTGCTTGTGCCACGACTCTTACCCGTATTCAGTCGATGCCATGAATGTTCAGCTACACAGTAATTTTTATTAAATGACATCATACAAATAATATTTACACTTGAATCTTAGGCATGAATAGAAACAACAACAAAAAAAAAAAAAAAAAAAGATTTGTTTTAGGTTATTTCTATTTCCAGACCTCAAGATGATGTGAAATCATAGTTTTACATAACAAAATAATTAGTAAATTGAAGTTTTAATGAGCTTTAAAAGATGTGAAACATTACTGTAAGAAAAAAAAATAGAAACTCCAAAAGTTTCTAAAATGCATTCTGAATATTAAAATGTAATTTGTTTTATACAATGTAAAATAAATAAATAAATTCTATATTAAAAATAATCTTTTTATTTATGTAGAATAAAAGATTCTAGATTTTATAAGTGAAGAAAATCATTTCCATATAATTGTGTTTTACAATATAGAATAAAAGCCTCCCTATTTTATTCAATCATATTAGAAGCAAATAATAAAAATATTTTCATATTAAAATGTGATCTTCTAATATAAATTGTAAAATGAAAAAATTGGTGAAAAAAAGATCTTTAGGGATAATAAGAGGAACCCATTTATAAAATAAATTAATAAATTTAAAAAAAAAATATGAACCTATTTTGATGTTGGAAGAAGATACTCTACCACTAAAGGAAGTATCATTAACATCTATATTGTAATTGTTTGGATATTTGTATCTAACACCTGCAAATCCTTTAGATCCATTATTCATGGAGACCCAATCCATTTCCTTGACAATTAGAATTCAATTTAGTTTATTATTGAAGTTAAGGTTGACTTTTAGAAGGTTTAAATTAGATTTAAATGTTTTTTTAGTGTTTAATTAATTTTAGTTAAGGTTGAAGTAAAATTAAAGGGGTAGAGTTCAATACAATAAAACACAAGTAGGCAATTGAATGATTTTATGCAACAACTTATAATTAACAAAATCAATGTTAATAAAAGCTTGACTTCCATGAGAGATTGAGAAAGTCACTTTTCCAAAATATTGAGTGCAAAAAGCCTAAGGAAAAATATACAAAAAATATAATGCTAATTACCCATGTTCAAATTCACTTCACAAAATTGTAGTGAGTAGAGACTCTAATCGACCAGTTAGTTAATAATCACAATGTCATATTGTAAATTTGATGGATCTTGGGAGCGTTCACCGTCAAAATCCCATTCTCCAACTTAGCGGAAATGACCTCCACATTCACAATTTCAAGTACCCAGATTACCTCCTAAAGTTCCCAAACATTTTTTTTTGTAGAAAAAAGTGGCAGAGCCACAAATTTTATTAATATAAAATAGTATTTATAGTTGCCTGGTTTAGGCGGGCATAGCGGTAGGAAAGAACCATGAAGAAAACCCTTGGTTGTAGCCTATGTAACAAAAGATAAGACCTAGGAAATAGCCCATCCCCCCACCCAAAGAACCCACCCGAGATTTCTGAAATTATATAAAATGAAGAAGATATACATCATATTACCCACCCAACCCGCATACATCTATAAAATGTTACCCAATAGAGAAGAGGGATGAAGAAGAGGGGTCAAATGGACAAGGAGATATCCTCGATATCGAGGGCATGTCCAGGTGCCTATCATCCATCACCACCAATAGAGAAGAAGCTAACTTTGCAGCCTCATCCATCCAATCTGGTGTGTCCACAAGAAAAGGTAACTGGTCCTCAAGTGTTGGCTCTACAATGCATAATGAAGGAATTGGGAGAATTTCATTTCCAATACATCCCGATCCAGAATGATAGTATGGATAACCAGGTATTCTAAGAATAAGGGTTCAAAGACAAAGGGGTCAGTTGTACCAACCAGTCGGGCGTACTCTTGCACTAAATAAGCAAGTCTGTCATCCTGTAGTGCATTCCAAATAACCAAAAAGAGATGTGTATAACAAGTATTTACTAAAAAAACAAAAGCCCACTATAGTAAAAGAGCCTCGATGGATATCATTTGAATGTAAAATTTTGAAAAATAGGCCTTCATCATATGCATCTTCAACAAATATTATTTTTAGAAAAATTCAAAAAAAAAAAAGGATCTTGACAAATATCCATTAAAACTTTTGACAATCTTGAAAGCACCTGTGAAGGCAAAGCATCTGAATTATCCTTCAACCAATCAACACCGAAGTGCAACATCAATGTGAGGACAGGTAATGATGAATAACTTTTTGAGTTTTTTTTTGTTTCAAATGGGGCAGGGTCCCTTTCTTCCCATTGTTGGGATGGGAACTAAGCATGATATTTCATAAGTAAATCACTCCCAAACATTAGAGGCCCATCAAAATTAACAAGCTAGCTTAAAAGTGACAGCAAAGATTGAAAATAGAGCATCAATTTTAATTTAATGTTCCAATCATAAGGCAGATTCAGAGCAGTGAGTATAATTAATCAGCTGCAAACAATTACTATGTAAATGACAGGCTTGGGCACCTTCGATCAATGTAATCCTTATGTCATCCTCAAACCACAAGTAGGTGAATGTACTACACATAAGCATGAGGAGAGTACAAAGATGCCAACTGCTATACTTGTTTAAATACACAGTAGAAATTGAGACATAAAAACCCCATAATAGTCGACTAGCCATGATAAAACTAGGTAAAGTGTGAGAGGTGGTTGATATCAACCTCTTGCTATGGATAAGGATGATCTATAGCTTTATTTGTGAGGAAATCAACCAACATGTTAGCTTCCCTAAAACAATGCTTGATTTTGAATGATTGAAAAGACCTTAATTTGTTAAGAATCAGATCTAAACTATATTTGAGCTTCCAAGATGAGGTTTGTATAGAAGAAACTATATTAAAGACTACCATAGAATATCCTTCAACAATTATATGAGGGATGTCCATGGAGGTAGAAATGGATAGACCAAGGGGAAGTGCTTCAATTTCTGTGACATTGTTAGAATCAGGAGGTAATTTCTTACAGACTGCTCTCATGATTTTTCCTTGTGAATCTCTAATAACAATCTCAACTCCAGAGATGCCTGGAGATCCCCTAAAGACATCATCATAGTTCAACTTGATAGAACTAGATGGGGGGGGGGTATCCAAGTAGCATATTGTTGATGTCATACAGTTGGCTTCAAGGTTTGGCAACCATGGGGTGGGAGAATTTGGAGAAGGGGCCAGTTCTCATGGACAAAAAGTTCCATTTTGTGAAATTTTTTTTGTTGTTAATATGTTTTCCATGATAGGATATCAAGACCTCGGAAATTGACTTTTCTATTCTGTAAATAACATGTTCCCATGGGGAGGGCTTATTTCTGAATACCCTCTCATTTCTCTCAAGACAAATATTCCAAATGAGTATTGAGGGACTGATTTCCTACAAGGCTGCAAATGTGGAGGACTTAAACATTAAAGTCCATGATTTAAATTGCTCACATATAGTAGGCCCAATTGTCATTGACCACCCAAGTCTTTGTAAAATCCAATACCAAGAATATTTGGCAAAGGGATAGTGGAGAAACAAATGGTCTGATGTTTCCATGAAATAACCACATAGGGTACAAGGAAATATAGTCATAATCACAAGCCTATCTAACCTATCTTGGATGGTGAGCCAAGCAAAAGAACCTGCTTTTGGGAGGCAGGTCGGTCCCCATAAAAGTTTAGTAGGCTAGGAATCCTCTTGATGATGTTGGAAGTTGGATTCATAAACCATCTTGACCATGTATTGGTCTAAAGGGGATCTGAGCCAATAAGCTCATCTTGAAGGGGAGAAAGAAAAATAATTATTGAAGAGAGTATTGCTTGTAAATATGAAACTGATTACATGTAACTGATTGAATGTTTGAAGATGTTAAGTTGATCACCAAAATGCAAAAGGATAATGCAAGACATTAAATCAGTTAATGGATTGTATTGTCATTGATGTCAACTTTATATAATCTAATCGGTTATAATCAAAGTGTCAAAAAATTTAGAGAATCAAAGAGAAAAATATTATGCTCTCACTAATGCATAAAATACAAGCATTCACAATATGACTTCAAACACCGATGATCAGTGGACATCGACAGACAGAGATCACCAAAAGTCAAGTCATAGTGATGCCCGAGCAAGAATACCAATGAGCAGAATCACAAACATACTTGATGGCTAGAAACATAGTGTAAACCAATGGAGAAGCCCGAGGAGAACTGGAGTGTTGACCGAAGCTATCAAAGAGTTAAACACCAAAATTAATTTGAGTTTAGAAATGACAAAATATCTAGCTGGTAGAGATAAATATAGACTTAACTGGTAGTTATCATTGTTTTCATCAACAAGATAAGCTAGAGATAAGTAATGGGTTTAAAGCTATTTTGTCCAGTTGGAAATAAGAAATCAGCGAGATAAAATAAGAGTTTTTCTTTAAATCTAATTGGAAAGAATTGTGGATCACACCAAGATCAAGAAAATCAAGAACCTAACAACGGTGATATCATATATATAAAGAGACAAATCAATTTATTACGAATTGGTTTGGTGGGTGAATGAATGAAAAGAGGATGCTGAAGAGAAACCGTTGAAGAGAAACTTCATATAGTCCTGATCAATAAGCTGAGGAAAGAGCTAAAGTTTTCTGCGGACACCAAGCAGAATCAAAGTGGAGAAAAGGTATAAACAAAGTTATATTGATTAGAATAATTTTATGAGATTACAATAGATCTGAAAATCTGCAAGTATAAGTTGTATATGTGAATAGATCATACGGTTTTAGTTTAACCATTGATTCAGAAAGTCTCTTAACCGAGTGGGATTTAAAGATCCTTTCTATAGTGAGATACATCCCAAGGAGTATTAAAAAGTTTGATCATGAAGATAGCATGAGATGCTAGATACCTATTGATAGGCCATGTGAGTGTTTGATTAAGGATGGTAGCATAGAGATGCCCAATATCAAGTGATAGACTAAGCTTTTAAATCCTCTAAAAAGGTCACACCTAACAATTTGTTTATAACCTTTAACAGGGTTGGCTCTTCACCGAGCTCACTTCAGAAGAGTGAAGATTTTGGGTTACCAGTCCCAAGTGGTTTTTCCCTTAATAGGGTTTCCACGTTAAAAATCCATGTGTCAATGTGTTTATGAGTCATTAATTTAGTGTTTTGCATTACACTTAACTTAATTGGATTGATCGGTATACTCTAGATAATTTAATGTCTTTCGGTAAATTAATAGACTGCCATTTGGTAAACATAAAGTAGAAGGTTTTACAAAGAATTTTGAGCTGTAGTAATTTGATAAAAGTATTTGGAGGCATTCATCTTATAGGACTGAAGATAACTAGAGGCTTAATATTTTGGTACTATGTTTTTGGGTTGATTATTGGAATATTTTTGAGGCCATTGATTCACACCCCCCCTCTCATTTATTATTAACAATTGGTATCAGAGCTTGTGTGCTTAGAAAGGGAGTTTAATATCTCAAGCAAAAGATCACAAGATGAATAGACGAGATGTGCCAAGGTTGAATAAAGACAACTTTGCATCATGGCAAAGCAGAATAAGACTCCACATATTAGTTATTGGAAATGATATTGTTCAATACTTAGATATTGAATATGTGTTGCCTAAAGGACATCATACTCTTGATAAATTAAGAGTTAAGCATGAGCATAATTTCATGATGTTAGAACTTGCATCATCACTCTCTGATGCTGAGTTTGAAAATGTCAAAACCTGCACCTCTGCAAAGAAAATGTGGGATAAGTTGAAGCTGGTATATGGAGGAGATGCAAATGTACTAAGAGCAAAGGTAGAAAGCCTAAGAGGTAGGTTTGATGATCTAAGGATGAAAGAAGGAGAAAAAATTACTCAGTATAGCTGCAGAATCAAAGAGGTAGTAAATTCTATCCGAGGAGTTGGAGGTGTACTTGAAGAGGAGACAGTGGTAAGAAAAATCTTAAGAAACCTTATTTCCTGTTTATGCTATTAGAGTTTCTGCTATTCAAGAAATGAGAGCAGTTGCAAACAATATAGTTACTCTAGATAGTCTGATTGGTAGACTAATTTTATTTGAGATGAACAACTTTGATAATAGTGTCTTACCATCTATAGAATCTACATTCAAATCTTCTCTAAAGATAAGTAACTCAAGTCATAGACATGCTGTTAGAAATGATAGTGATAGTGATAATGAGGATCAAGGACTTGATGAGATTGAAGCACTAATGGAAAGAAGACTGCAGAGAGGAAAAGGTAGATACAAAGGTAAATTACCACTTGTATGTTTCAATTGTAAAGAGGTTTGACACTTTTCTACAAGATGTCCAAACTAAAGAAAAGATGACAGAGGAAATGGCAGATCATATGAGAAGAAGTTTGATAAAGGTGAAAATAGAGATTACCAAAGAAACTGTCAATCTAACAAGAGAGATACCCAAGACTACAAGGACAAAGGGAAGAAAGCTTGTTACCTAGCTAAGAATAGAGACGATGACACTGACACCGAATCAGAAGAAGACATTGAGATGGTATTTGTAGCCATGAAGGGTGATTCAGATGAAGATGTAGAAAGGTATGTAGAAACTGCACTCATATCTAAATTGAGTAAAAATGATGTCTAGATGATAGATAGTGGCTGCACTCACCATATGACCAGTGATAAACAAAAGTTTAAGACTTTTGAATACTATAATGGTGGTTTAGTGAGAATGGGAAATGATACACCTTGTCCAGTTGAAGGTAAAGGAACCATAATGTTGAATAAACTGATAAAATGTGAAAATGCCTACGGGGTAAAAGGACTGAATTATAATTTGTTAAGTGTTTCATAGCTGAACAATTTAGGTCATAGAGTAGCATTTGAAAATAAGAAGGCAAAGATCTACAATGAATCAGGAAGATTGATTGGTACTGGTGAGAAGACAAAAGGTAACCTTTTCTATCTTGATGACACTAACACCACTTGTTTGATGGCTAGAAATGAAGACATATGGTTGCGGCACAAAAGATTGTGTCATGTGAACTTTGACAACATGATAAAGATAAGCAAGAAAAGGAATGCCAGAGGCTTACCGAGCATGACTAAGCCCGAGCATATCATGTGCAAAAAATGTCAAAAAGGTAAGATGACAAAGTCTAGTTTCAAGAGAAAAACCCATACATCTACTACAATTCTAGAATTAGTCCATACAGATCTATGTGGACCCATGAGGACAAAGAGCTACTATGGAGATAGGTATTTTATTCTCTTTGTGATGATTTTGATAGAATGATGACACTCATGTTTTTAAAAGATAAATTAGAAGCATTTAAGATGTTTAAATGGTATAAAGTAATGGTAGAAAAACAAAGTGAAAAAAAATTGAAATGCTTAAGGTCAGATACAAGAGGGGAATTTACTTCAGAATAATTCACTAACTATTGCAATGAGCATGGAATTAAAAGATAGGTTTCTACACTGAGAACACCACAGCAAAATGGAATTGCTAAAAGGAGAAACATATCAATTGTTGACTTTGCAAGAACATTGATGATTGATAAAAGCATCACTCAAAAATTTTGGAGGGAAGTTGTCTGTACTGTTGTCTACACATTAAACAAAGTACAATTGAAGAAGGACACAAAGAAGACACCCTATTATCTATGGTATGGTCATACACCCAATGTAAGTTACTTTAGAATATTTTTTAGTTGTATCATCTTAAAATGGAAGCACTTCCATTTTGATAGGTTTAGCACCCTCATTTAGTATGTTTGCATATTAGATTTGCATTTAGGATACATTTGTGCTTGATTATACATGTTTAGGTGAAATTAGGGTTAGGGTCTTGTGGATCCTCCTAGGTTTCCCTCTCCATGGCTCTTTTCTCAAGGTAGGACCTATGTATTGGTCCTATTAGGCCTCATCCTACTCTCTCTCTAGGCCTCTAGGCCTTCTTAACATTCTAGAACATTCCCTCACCATCCTAGGTCCCCGACTGACTTGGGAACCCCTCAGAAAATTTCTAGTGATCTGCCTGAAACCTTAGGTTAGGATTGAGGTCAACCTTGACCTAGGTTAGGGTCAAAGTCAACCTTGACCTAGGTCAAGGGTGAGGTCAACATAGACCTCTGTTGCATGTTGGTCCCCGATTTCAAATCTGGAGCTTATCGGGGTCTGAAACTTAAAATAGGTCCTCGGGTTCGGATGCGGAAGTGTTTTCTCTGATATTTGAATTAATATATTTCCTCCTTGGTTGGTGATTGTGATTAGACCATGATTCAAGGTAAAATTTGAATTTGGGTCCCTTGCATTTCCCTAGGAGGCCTATATTGAGATCTCTATATAAACACTCTCTTTTGCCTTCATTTGATCATGAAATGAAATCGAGAGATGACGCGATGAAATGATGATGCAAACAAGCAAGAGGATGATATAGAAGGACAAGCTAGGAGGACATATAATAGTCCAATCAAGAATTTTTAGGACAAGCTATTATGGATCTTCATTGAAGCAAGAAGGCACTCTCTTGAGATCTACTATTCTCAACATTCAAGCACTCAAAGGATATTATCATGGGGTAGCAATTACGGATTGTGAGTTGATGGGAATAATTTAGCCTTGGGGGCTTGGTATGCTTTCTTTTTCATATTCAAATCTATGCATTTCTTTCTCATTTCTATGTTATGTTAGGATTGTTAATCTAGAAGATTAGATCTTGATATTGCATAGTTAAAGACTCTTTCCAAAAAGAGGAATACACACACATACATTCTATATTTGGCTATTCGTGGAGGTGGAGATCACCAAAATAGGGGTTTGACTAAGGAAAAACCCAATATAGCCACCAAAAAACCCTTCTTTTTAGATATTTGCAAGTGCTATTTTCAGGAGTTACAGGTGCAGAACAGCAGATTTGAGACCAGATTTGGATACCCTTTTCAACAAACTACCAAGATTCGCAAACAATTTTTCTGTCGACACTGTGTAGGTCAGGGTTGACATTATTGAGTCAGGGTCAACATTTGTGGGTCAAGGTTGACCTTTTTCATAAGACGACTTCGGATCGAAAAAATATTTTTGGGTTTTGTTTGTCTCTGTGTTCTGGTTCCAGATCATACTTTAGATTTTCCAGAAACTCAATACAGGCTTCATAAAATGAGTTTTTCTAGATCTGCTATATTATGAGGTAGGTATCTTATCCCACTATTTCTTTGCAAGCTTTCCTCCATTTCTTATCATAATAATTAAGTGTAAAAGACTGAAATTGGACTTAGGATCTCTTTCTTTATGCAATTCTCATTA
>MU227921.1:562247-587905 GCA_018584345.1 Thuja plicata | reverse complement strand
ATATTCCTTTATCTATCTGCTTTACATTCAATCCCAAAAAATATTTTATAGGACCAATCATGCTCATTTCAAATTCATTCTGCATTTCTTTTGCAAATTCTGCACTAAGCTTGTCATTACCTCCAAATATAATGTCATAAAAAAATATGGCAATAAGTAGTAATCCATCAGGTGTCTCTCTTATGAATAAGTCACAATCTCCTACTCCTTTCTTAAATCCAATCTTGGTAAGATAACCATCTAGTCTCTCATACCAAGCTCTTGGGGCTTGTTTAAGTCCATAGAGTGCTTTCTTCAATATGCATACCATGTATGGTTTATCTGATAGATTAAATCCTTCAGGCTGTTCTATGTAGACTTCTTCCTTCAAGTCACCATTTAGAAAGGCTGATTTGACATCCATTTGATATACTTTGAAGTCTTTGAATGTTGCATAGGCTAAGAATAAATTAATGGATTCTAATCTTCTCACAAGGGCAAATGTGTCAGTTTAATCTATCCCTTCCCTTTGCACATATCCTTTACACACTATTCTTGCTTTTTTTCTGACCACTATACCATCTTCATTCATCTTGTTCCTGAATACCCACTTTGTTCCAATCACATTTTTGTCACTAGGTCTAGGAACCAATTCCCATGTGTCATTTTTTATTATTTGATCTAATTCTTCTTCCATTTCTTTCTGCCAATCAGAATCCTTGCAAGCATCTTCAACATTTTAAGGTTCAATCTGTGAAAGTAAACATACCTCTTCATCCATTGTTAAACTTTTTGCTTTAGATCTAGTCAAAACACTGCTGCTCTAATCTCCAATGATATCATCTTTTGAATGATACCTAGATGCGAATTTTGAAACTGTTGGTGTGACATCCTCATTTGTAATCTGTGATACTTCTTTGCTTGATTTAGGTTCATTACATGATACATCAATGCAATCAAAAATTTATTCAATAACAGTGTCTTTACTATTAGGCCTGGGTTCATCCTCAATCATAGGCACATATTCATAGTACCTCTCTTGAACCATGAACTTCTCATCAATATTTACATGAGTACTTTTAATTATCTTCTTTAATCTTAAATTGAAACATCTGTATGCTTTGATTTTAGTAGAATAACCAAGGAAAATACCTTCATCACTTCTAGAATCAAACTTACCAACACCATCATCTCTCTTGATGTAGCACTTGCTGCAAAAGATTATGAAGTATTTTACTGTAGGTACATTACCAAACCAAATTTCATAAGGTGTCTTATCTGCGCCTGGTCTTAGTTGTGTTCTGTTGATAGTATAGACTATTGTATTGACTGCATCTCTCCAATAGGTATGCGCAAATTTTCCTTCAATCATCATAGTGCGCGCTGTATCAAGTATGATCTTGTTCCTTCTTTCTACAATCACATTCTGTTGAGGGGTTCTGGGTGCACTCAACTCTCTTTTGATTCCATTTTCTTCACAGTAGTCATAAAACTGGTCAGAGGTGAATTCTCCTCCTCTATCTGATCTTAGACATTTTAGTTTTAATCCAGATTCATTCTCAACTTTGGCTTTGAATATTTTGACCTTCTCAAAGGCTTCAAAATTCTCCTTTAAGAACACAACCCACATCATCCTTGAAAAATCATCAACAAAAAAAATGAAATACCTTTCTCCGTAGTATGATCTAGTTTGAGTAGGACCACATAAATCTATATGCACTAGGTCTAACTTGTTCTCAGCTGAGTTATGCTTGCTTCTGAAAGAGATCCTTACGTGCTTTCCCATAACACATTCCTTGGACATTGTGTCAACTAGTCTTGCAATACTTGGAAGGTCTCTAACTGCCTTGACATTGCTTATCTTTACTATATTTTCAAAATTGATATGACAGAGTCTCTTGTGCCATAACCAACTGTCATCCACTTTTGCAACAAAACAACTTACATCTGAATTGAGCTGAAAAATATTTCCTTGTGTTTTTTTATCCTGATGCAATCATGTCTCTTTCTTTGTTGCTAATGATGCATTTTTTGTCTTTGAATTCCAAATGATAACCTTTGTCAAGTAGCTTTCCAACACTTAGTAAGTTGTGATGTAATCCATCAACATATAGAATATCATCTATCTTGTTTTTCCATCCAGGGTGATAGATCCTCTACCTATGATAGGTTTGGGAGTGCTATCTCCAAATCTAACCATACCACCTTTGTACTTGTCTAGATGAACAAATCTATCTTTATCGCCTATCATGTGGTGAGAGCATCCGTTGTTAATGATCCAATCAGTTCTGATGTCTGCTTTGGAAATTAGGGCTAACTCTTGTGCTTCCTTTTCATCTTCAATGTCCATTTCCTCAAGCAATTTTTCCATGTCTTTAAGGGAAACGAATCCAATTTCATCTTCTCTTGAATCTTCATCAGTTACGCCTTCTTCAGCATGATAGCATTCCTTTATGTATTTTGGTTTATAATCAGATCTAAATTTCTTTACTCTTGTGGGACACTTGGATGCAAAGTGGCCATTCTTGTTGCATGAAAAACATTTGAATGGAAGTTGTCCTTCATACTTTCCTTTTCCTTTCTTTTCTCTTTTAGCAATCATGGCAATAATTTCTTCTAGCTCTTCATCAACTTCTTATTTCTCATTTGAAGTGTGTAAAGTTTTCTTAACATGTATTGATGCTTTGAAGGTTGTTTCACTTTTGGGTTTAGTCTTCAATCTTGATATCTCAAATGAAGAGATTTTACTGATCAAAGTCTCTCTCTTGAAGTCTTGTGAAAATTGCATGGTTTCATCTAGAATATTGATCTTGCTCTCATAGTCTGGTGTTAAAGTAGTCATCAGCTTGTCCATTATATCTTCTTGTTTCTGATTCCATAAACTACTTCATTTATCCTCTAATTGTAGGCTCTGATGTTCTCTTCAGGTAACATCTCAAGATTGTTGTATTTCTTTTTCCATGTCTTCCTGCGTGCATTCTTTGCTTGGATATCTCCTTCAAACATGTATTCTAAATACTTCCATATTATGTATTCCTTGTCTACTTTCTTGATCTCAGAGAATTCATTGTCAGATAGTGCACTTATAAGGGCTTCTTTGGAAACTGCATTAGCTGTGAATGTATCCTTTTGTTTACTAGTAGCATCATCTCTTGAGAGGTCTTTTAGAGAGGGAATAAGAACTTCTTCTATGGCTATCTCAAAGATGTCAAAACCAACACACTATAGATGTGTTTTCATTTTGATCTTCTAATCTAGATAATTCTCTCCATCGAACTTAGGACTCTCTTTTTTGAAGTATGCCATCTGATCTACCTTAAGATGTTAGGCTTTCTCTTCAAGGCACTTGGCTCTGATACCAATTGTTAGAATAGTCCCAAAGGATAACTGAGAGGGGGGGGGGGGGTTATTAGCTAATTAAATTCTTTTCTCCTTTTTAATTCCATAATACAATAAAGTAAATGCACATTTAGATAACACAATAGACAACACCATAATTTGGTTATGGGGAAACCAAATAGTAAAAACTACGGTGGGAATTAACACCCACAATGAACTATACTTGTTTATAATAATCCCTATTAGAAGATCTTGCAACCCTGTTAGGATTTTTTATTTATAATGCAATAAGTATAGTGACCTAGTTAAGGGTCTGACCCTGTTAGGAGTCTTTTACAAATAACCCTGTTAAGGGTGAGGACTCACTGTCCAAAAGCTCACTGCTTCAATGGTGAAGGCTACAACCTTCTGTAGAAAAGATATGCATTATATCTAATGATGAGCTATAGAGTAGACCTGATATCTTGATCAGTTCCAATGTATTGTAATCTTTCACTTCTTCTTCACATAGATCCTTGATGAATGAAGCACAACTGATATTCTGCTCTGTACTTTTTCTGTCTCTTATCTTCTCATTCACACTTAGCATTCCACAAATGAACTACTATAAGTATCTTCCTCAAAGTATGAGATCATGGGACCTGTTAGGAAAATCTTCATAACATCCTTGTTAGCTTAACTAACCACACAAGCATAATTACAATCGTGCAATATAAACTGAATAGATACAACGCTTCACAAAGGCGGCCTCACCAAATTAACTCTAACATTGCAATCTTGTTGAAACATGTTTGGCGCCTTTAGATAAATATATTCAACTCATAAATAAAATTTAATACACACACACATATCCCAAATATAGGCACAACTCAAGAACCAATGCAATACATCGGCTCTGTACAAACAAACTCGATAAACTGTAACTGTCGTTAACAGAATTACACAACACAATTGAAACTTCATATCTGAGTCTGCGTGTATGAAAAAAACATAAACAACATGTCTAAAACTTGAATATAATTGTGTAAGGCTTGATAAAATTATTCTAATAAGTACATACAAAACACTACTATATATTATATGTTGTCATCAATGACAAACATACAATCAACTAGCTGCCAGAAGTGAATCTCCAACAACTTTGGACTAAATAAGACATTGGACTTAGTGGAAAGGTTCTATTGATGGCCAAATATGTAGAAGTAAGTGAGAAGATATGTGGAACAATGTGGAATATTTTAGAAGGCTAAAGGCACTTCATCAAATGCAAGACTTTACCAGGCATTACCCATCCCAATTAGACCTTGGGAGTGCATAAGTATGGACTTCATAGTGGGGTTACCTAGGACTCCAACTAGTTTAGATAGTGTGTTTGTAGTGGTAGACAGGTTTACTAAGATGAGCCACTTCATACCATGAAAAACAAAACATGATGCCATCCATATTTCTTACTTGTTCTTCAAGGAAATAGTGAGGATTCATGGTCTACCAATGAGCATTGTTGCAGACAGGGATGTGAAGTTCATGGGGAAATTTTGGAAGACCCTATAGAAGAGACTAGGTAAAAACTTATCTCATGGATCTGCCTATCATCCTCAAATAGATGGGTAGACTGAAGTAATCAATAGAGTTCTTGGGAATTTACTTAGATGTTTGACAAAGGAATATGGACAAGGATGGGAGCAAGTTATCCCACAGGCAGAATTTGCGTATAATGATAGCACAAATAGGACTACAGGGAAAATTCCATTTGAGATTGTGTATCGGGCACATCCAAGGGGTGTGATGGAACTCAGAGACCTCAAAGGATATGAGGGAGTTAGTGGACATGTTGATGACTTCATACAATCAATGAGGGAAGTTCATGAACAAGTGAAAAAGACCTTAATGGAGGCCAATCAGAAGTTGAAGGCTAAAAGAGATAATGGAAGAAGAGATTTGCAATTTGAAGTGGGTGAGTTAGTAATTGTGTTATTGAATAAGGAAATATTACAAAAAGGGATACCTAGTAAGCTACAAGTGAAAAGGATTGGACCTTGCAAGATATTAGCTAAGTATGGACCCAATGCTTACAAGGTGGAGTTGCCCAAGGAAATGTCAATTTCTCCAATGTTGAATGTGAAGGATATGATCAAGTATAAGGGGCCATATATGGATGAGTTTTAGTATAGTATAGAGGTGCATAAGGATGTGGGAGAGTTTAAGACTCTGGAACACATCAAGCCACAAGTGGAAAAGATATTAGATTCAAGAGTAAAGAATAAGACAAGACACAAAGTCTATATGGAGCATCTAGTGAAGTGGAGACAAAAACCAAAGTCAGAAGCCACTTGGATTTCTGAGAGTGACTTCAAGAAGCATGGAATCAGTGAGGAGTTCCTAACACCATAGGTACCTTAACTTTCTTGTTGCAGGGGGAGGATGGTGCAGGAGCACCCTAAGGTCTTTAGGTAGATCTTTAGTCATTTTGGCTTGTAGGTTGGTTTGGCCAACCATCCATGAATAAGGAAAATTTTATAAAGTCCCTAGTGTGTTTTAGGTGTGTTTTGTGTTAGGAGTGATTAGGGTTTGTGTGTGGTTGAGTCAAGTTGATTCTAGGGGTCTAGCACCTAGAAGTCAACCAAAAGATCAAAGGGTTGAAAAAAATTCCAAAATGGGAAGATTTTTAAGTTTTAAATGTTTTCAAGTCATTTGAGGTCATTTGGTAAGGTTTGAAACCAAATAGGACCATCAAAGTGAATAAAGTGTCATTTTGACAAAAGTTGTTAAAGTTGTCATGACAACTTTTAAAAGTTGTCATGACAACATTTCCTAGATTTTAGGAATCGACTCTTATGATGCCCAAATCTTGATTAGAGGGTCTAGAAATGAGGGATGAGAGTATATAAGGTTATTTCAACCCTAATTTGATAGTTATATTTCATATTGTATGGACTGGTTATTGAAAAGAACCAATTTACAATGTAATTAAGCTTACAGAGCCATCATCCATCACTTTTGTGGATTGAATGGATTGAATGAAGGCATGGAGAATGTTTTAAATGTAATTACTTAGATCTCTATGGCATTGGATTAGTTAATTGTTCTTTCTGGTTAGCTTTTGTTTAATTTCTTGTATTTTGTGAGTTCACTGGTCAGTTTTGGTCCAGTCATGTAAAAGATGGCTTTTCTTGGTGTTCCCATAGTTCAAACTCCATGACCACTTGGAATACATTAGAGCCTTGTATATAATTTGTAGATATGGATTGTGGAGTGTGTGTGTGCAGGGGAGGCTTGAGAACATTCAGGCCCTAGGCGAGTACTGGTTATTCTGGCTAGGGTAACTAAACAGTGCAGAGGCAATGGAGGTTGCTGAGTGATTGGTATGTGCCAATAAAGGATAGAGGAGTGTGGAGGCATGAAGTTAAGACCTTATGATGGAAGGAGAATTTTTGAGGAACTCAATTAATCAACTAAAGAAGCCCAAGAAACCAAACCAGTCTTCATTCCCTAGAAACCCTTATTTTTAGGGGTTTGGTGAAAGTCCACTGTACGGACAAGATTGGAATCAGAGACCTAGAAAATATTTCAGGTGAGGAAAAACCCACAAATATTATGAATTTTTTTTTTAGGGGTGTTAAGGTATTTTAGGATAAAATCCAACTTTTCAGAGATTAGGAGGGATAATAGGTCTAAAAAAGGCTACAAGGCCTAAAAGACTAGCACTTTAGAACCTGATTGAAAATGGGTGAAGGATCCACAAAATTGAATCATTAGGGGTTTGATTAGACCTAAGAGGAGTCGGGGAACCAATCCAAAAGAATTTGATGCCATTTTAATGGTAGGATTTTAGTGGAGCCATGGATGTGAGAAGGTTATGGAGGAGAGACTAGTGAAGGGTTTGAAGCTGTTGGTGAGCTCCTAGTGTGTGAGGGGATCAAAGAGGTATCCTCTAGTTAGGGTAGAGATAGAGACCCTAAGGAATACCAAGAGAAGGTCTTAGAGAGATCTAGAAGGCTTTAGGAGAGGAGCTCCCCATAATTGTCCCTTGCAAAAGTAAAAATGATGCCTTTGATATTTCTCAACTCTTCTTCAAAGAAGTTGTTAGGATTCATGGACTACCAAAGACAATAGTTTAGACAGGGATGTTAAGTTCCAAGGAAATATTTGGTGCACACTCCACAAGAAATTGGGGACAAAATTAACCTATAGCTTTGTCTATCACCCACAAACTGATGACCAAATAGAAGTGGTGAATAGATCATTTGGGAACCTTCTCACATACCTAACCAAGAAGCATAACCAGTGTTGGGATGTTATCCTCCCACAAGAAGAATTTTCATTTAATGATTCTCTCAATAGATCTACTAGCGAAGCACCTTTCCACATAGTTTATGGTTTGCACCCAAGAGGCCCATTGGATCTAATTGACCTACCTTCAGACTTTAAGGTCAGTTCTCAGGGAGAAGAACTAACAGAAGTCATTACCCAAGTTCAAAATGAAGTGAAAACCAAACTATTGTAGACAACTCAAAAGTATAAGGAGCAGGTAGATAAAAGGAGAAAATAAGTTCATTTCTAGATTGGGGATAAGGTTTGGGCATACCTTAAGAAAGAGAGTTTACCAAAGGGTAGATACTCCAAACTCCACATGAAGAGAGTTGGCCCATGAACCATTTTGCAAAAAATGGGAGGAAATGCCTATGAAATAAGTCTTCCCCTTACTTTGTTTATCTCTCCAATTTTTAACATTGCTGATCTAACCTCTTATAAAGGTGACGTAGCTTGTAATGATGCAGGTACTTCTAACAACTTAGGCCCTTCAGATACTTCAGATGTTGTGACAAATCTACCTCCTAGCCAACCAATTCAATTGGGGAAAATTCTAGAATCCAAAGTTCTCAGATAGACCAGGTTAAAAACATATATGAAGTACCTTGTTAAGTGGAAAGGCCTCCCCAACATTGATGCTACATGGATGACTGAAGACCGGATTAAACAACATGGCACTTCCATTGATCAACTTGACTCAAGTGAGAACTTGAGTTCTAAAACTCATCAAGAGTATGGTAAAGGAGAACCCACTACAACAACATGAAAACCTCATCAAAATGTGACTCCTAGGGGGTCTTGAGGATGCCCAAGTCCTAAGGGTTTCATCTTTAGTTCATTGACCCAATTGTAAGGCCTGGTTCCAAGATTGGCATTCATAAGCCACTTGTTTAACCATTGGTCAAGGGGTCCCTAGAGTTTAGGATTTGAGAATTTAATGTTCTTAGGTAGTTTTAAGTCAATTAGGAACCTTAGGTTCAATTTTTGCAATAAGATTTCATCTTTAGTGCAACTTTGCAAATGTTGTCAAGCAACTTTGACAACATTTACATCTTTTTGTTTTTAAAGTCTTAATGACTTCCCTAGCAGACATATGTTTTTAAATATGGTTGTAATAGTTGTGGAAAGCTTTCATAGCCCTTTCAGGTGGGTGGAAAACAATCATGATGTAATTTTTCTCTTTGAATCAATAAAAATAACTGCTTTTCCTGTAACAGTCAAATTACAACTTTGGGTATGGACTTGTATGGACCAAAAAGGGGAGTGAATCCAATTGGGGAGTAAGAAGTATTGAGTTACATTTCATTTTCATTTGATTTGAGGTCTTGATGTTCTTTGGTTTGTAAGTTAGAGCATTTTCTCTACTCACTGGTCTGAAACCCTCCAAAACTAGGGTTTACTCACTAATTGTCATTTTCCTCTCATGTCCAGCCTTGGAAAATTATGATCCTTTGTGGAATGAGAGGTCTACATGTGGACTACATGAATTTGGAGTCGACATCTCTATGTGGCAAACAGTAACCAGAATGGTTCAGTAGTGATTTCCATGAGATTAGGGTTGAGCCAGACCTTGTCAATGTAGTTGGAGGAGTTTGGGACCATCCCAAGTACAATACAAGTCTTGGTTTCATCATTCCTTAAGGATTTAGGGTACTTCGTTTGTTAATGGAGACCTAATTATCAATTAGGCCTGTCTGATTTTGTGGTGTTCTAGCTTGTTCCTTTTCACTTCAGAACCCTTGGATTTTGGTATGGTTAGTACTCCATAGAGGGTACTCAAAACTATGATTTTTTCCCTGGGTCTAGTGTGAAATATTGAAGTTATGTCTATTTTACCCTCTGTGTAGGGCTACAAGGAATTGAAGGATTGATTATGGAACATACATCTCAAGGATAGCCTAGACTTTCTTAATGGTCAGAACATGTCTTATTAGGCTTAATAGGACCTTTTTAAACTTGGCTTAACCCCTACAACTTTTATTTGTCACTTTAGGTCTTATGAATCAATATTTGGATGTTGATTGCATAAGTATGGATTGTTGAGATACATTTCACATCTTGAATCTAGTAATGTACTCTTGTTAAGATGTTGTTGGAGTTTGTGTGATTGTGTTGTGAACTTTTCTTAAAGGTGTAAGACCTAGGTGAAGTGGGTTGGTGTTTGAAGACCCCTTCGGGAGAGTTGGGAAGGACATAGTGCCTAGCTTTCCTTGTCATACCCTAGATATTGCATCATCCCCCTTTTATTCTAAAATAATAATTCTTGGAAGAATCTTGGCTAATCGAAAAAAGATAGCTTTACTAAAGATTTTATATAGTGAATTGTATAATGAAATGGGATGAAAGTATGCAAATGTTTTAGGGTTATCTTTTTTAGGGATAAGTGTAATCCAGGTATGATTCAACTCTTTAAGCATGGTCTTATGTATTCTAGCCTCTTCTAAGGCTAGCAGGATATCTTCCCCCATAAAATCCCAACATTTTTGGAAGAATAACATTGTGAACCCATCTGGTCTAGGGGATTTTATCTGGGGCCATGGAAAAGGCAACCTCTCTAAGTTCATTTAATGTGAAAGGAGTCATGAGCATTAAGTTATCAGCTTCTGTAACACACTCAGGGATGGATATTAGAAGATCATTGGGAGGTTTTCTTTGTTGCTTGGCCAAAAGATTTGAAAAGAAGGAGATACCTTCTAAGGCTATGTCATTTTCATCTTCTATAGTACCATCAGCAGTCTCAATTTGGATAATCCTATTTCTAAGACATCTGAGCTTAGTGGAAGCATAAAAAAAATGTGTTTCTATCCCCTTCTGCGAGCCAGGTTTCCCAGGATTTGTGTTTCCAATAGATTTCTTCCCTAAGAATGACTTCTTCTAGTTCAACCTTGAGTTCATTTTCCCTATAAAATGATTGGTCATCCATACCATGTTGGATGACATGCTCATTTATGGCTGCTAATTCTGATTCTAACCTTCTTTTCTCCTGAAAGATGTTTTTGAAATAATGAACATTCCAATCTTTGATTTTGATTTTGAGGAGGTGTATTTTTTTAACTAGTCTGTATATCTGAGTCCCTTCCATGTATGGAGAGTTCTCCCACCAATATTTTAGTAATGGGATAAAGTTTGAATCTTGAAACCACATTGGTTCTATCTTAAATGTACATTTGCGCTAAGAGGCTAGATTAGATGTTTGGATTAAAATCGGATAGTGATCTGAGCCTGAGATGGGTAGGACTAGTGAGTGATAGTTAATATTTGATTAAAGCTAGGAGTTTGAGATAAGGAATCAATCCAATCGCTCTGCAATATTACAAAAATTTCTATGTCAGTTTTTCCATGTGAATTTCCCCACCTTGGGAGAGACGTCTAATAAGTTATTGCTTTAGATAAATTGGTTAAAATCTAGCATGGCTTTGAGAGGGGGGAAATACCCCCATATTTTTCATTGTTTTTGAAGACAACATTTAAATCACCTCCTAAAACAATCAATTCCCCTTTTAGCGGTTGTATGTGGGTACCAAGGAGATCCAATAACTTATGTTTATCTATGATAGAGGTGGGACCATAGATATTAATGTTGAAGAAAATTATTCAATTATGTATTGTCATTAATGTATACACAAATGTAGTGATGTTACACAAATATCTAACCCTAACCAAGCATAGTTAGTGTATGCCAAGATCTCTTAGGCATTGAAGAAGACTCAGTATCATCCAAGTGATTTTCATTTCTAACCAAATTCACTCAGAAAATACAGTAACGGTCGAGCATTGAAGGAGTACAGTGTTAACTGAGTTATACATTTAGTGTCATCCAACTAATAGTAGTTTACACTGTATGTTTAATTGGTTATATGAAGTCAATGAAATTAAGTTTTATTATTTATTTGGAAGGTTTTTCAAGCTGACTTGACAAGGCTTATCATATATATACAACTTAAATTTTGGATTGAATGTGTGTGAAGTGGTAGAATTTTTGATATGAAGAGTGAAGGAAAAATAAGATGGAATTCTGATTAAGGACATAACATCCAGACCAAGATGTAATAGAATATTTGATCAATGAGGATCCAATTTAAAGCCAGATCAAAGATCTAAATCAACAAAGATAGTTTCTTCTTCAAATAGGTCAAATCCATTGTTACTCTCTAAAAATTGTAGCAGTGATCCAAATCTCTTTACAGAGTAGACTTTGATGACATGTAACTGATTGAATGTTTGAAGATGTTAAGTTGATCACCAAAATGTAGAAAGATAATGCAAGACATTAAATTAGTTAATGGATTGTATTTTCATTGATGTCAACCTGACATAATCTAATCGGTTATAATCAAAGTGTTAAAGAATTCAGAGAATCAGAGAGAGAAATATTATGCTTTCAGTAATGCATAAAAGAAAAGAATTCACTAAGGGACTACAAGCACCGAAGGCTAGTGAAACCTGACGGATAGAGATCACCGAAAGTTAAGTCACAATGATGCCTAAGAAAATAAATCGATGAGCATTACCAAAGAGAATAATCACAAGCATTATGGATGGCTAGAATTATAGTGTTAACCGACGAGAAGAACTTTGTAGTGAAGCCCAAAGGACAAACAACCCTGACAGATAGAAAACACTGACGGAGAATCCCGAGGAGAACTAGAGTGTTGACCAAAGCTATCAAAGAGCTAAAACACCAAAGTTAACTAGAGTTCAGAAACAAAAAAATATCTTGCTAGCAGAGCTAAAAATAGACTTAACTGGTTGTTATCGTTGTTTTCATTGACAAGATAAAGTCATAGATAAGTAAAGGATTTAAAACTATTTTATCCAGTTGGAAAGAATATTTCTACAAGATTAAACAAGAGTTATGCTATAAATCATGATTGGCTAAGATTGCAAATCACGCCAAGAACAAAAAAAATCAAGAAGAGAGAAACGGTGATATCATGTCTATAAAGAGAAAAATTAATTCATTATGAATTAAGGGGAGTGAATGCAAAAGAGGATGCTGAAGAGAAACTGATGAAGAACAACTTCATACAGCCCTAATCAATCAAGCTGAGGAAAGAGCTAAATATTTATGCGGACACTGAGTAATAGAGCATAGAATCACTAAGCATAAATAAAAGTGGAGCAAAGGTATTGAAAAGATATATTGATCAGAATGGTTTAATGAGCTTATAATAGATTTGAAAATCAGCAAGTATAAGTTGTATATGTGAACAGATCATATTTTTTCAGTTTAACCATTGATTCAAAAAGTCTCTTAACCAAGCAGGATTTAAAGATTCTTTCTATATTGAGATACATCCCAAGGAGTATCAAAAAGTTTGATCATGAAGATAGCATGAGATTCCAGATTCCATTTGACAAACTAGGGTTTGGTCATAGAAGGTAGCATAGAGATGCCCGATATCAAGTGAAAAACTAATCTTTTAAATCCTCTAACAAGGTCACACCTAACAGTGTGTTTGTAACCTTTAACAGGGCTGGCTCTTCACCGAGCTCACTTCAGAAGAGTGAAAATTTTGGGTTACCGGTCCCAAGTGATTTTTCCCTTAACAGGGTTTCCACATTAAAAATCCACGTGTCAATGTGTTTATGATTCATTACTTTAGTGTTTTTCATTACACATAACTAATCTAGATTGATCAGTATACACTAAGCTATTTACTATTTTTCGGTAAACATTAAGAATAAGGTTTAACAGAACACTTCAAGCGGTAGTTATTTAATAAGTATATTTGAAGGCATTCATCTTGTAGGACTAAAGATAACTAGAGGCTTAATATTGTGGTACTAATTTTTTGGGTTGATTAATTGGAATATTTTGAGGCCACTGATTCACCCCCCCTCTCAGTTATTACTAACAATTGGTATCAGAGCTTGTGTGCTTAGAAAGGGAGTTGAACAACTCAATAAAAAGATCACAAGAAGAAAAAACAAGATATGCCCAAGTTGAATAAAGACAACTTTGCATCATTGAAAAGAAGAATAAGACTCCACCTATCAGGTATTGGTAATGATGTTACTCAACACCTTGATACTGAATATGTGTTTCTTACAGGACCTCATACTCTTGAGAAATTAAGAGAAAACCATGAGCACAATTGCATGATGATAGAACTTGCCTCATCACTCTCTGATGCTGAGTTTGAAGATGTCAAAACCTAGACCTCTGCAAAGAAAATGTGGGCTAAGTTGAAGCTGTTACATGGAGAAGATGCTAATGTACTAAGAGCCAAGGTAGAAAGCCTAAGAGGGAGGTTTGATGACCTAAGGATGAAAGAAGGATAAAATATCACTTAGTATAGCTGCAGAATCAAAGAGGTAATCAATGCTATCCAAGGAGTTAGAGGTGTACTTTAAGAAGAGATAGTGGTAAGTAAAATTGTAAGAACCTTACTGCATGTATATGCTATTAGAGTTTCTTCTATTCAAGAAATGAGAGCAGTTGCAAACAATACAGTTTTCCTAGATAGTCTGATTGGTAAACTAATTTCATTTGAGATGAATAACTTTGATAATAGTGTCTTACCATCTATAGAATCTGCATTCAAATCTTCTTTGAAAATAAGTAATTCATTTCATATACATGCTATTAGAAATGATAGTGAAAGTCATAATGAGGATCAAGGACTTGATGAGATTGAGCACTAATCGCAAGAAGACTGCTGAGAGGAAAAATTAGATACAAAGGTAAATTACCACTTGTATGTTTTAATTGTAAATAGGTTGGACACTTTTCTGCAAGATGTCCTAACAGAAGAAAAGATGACAAACGTAATGACAGAACATATGAAAAGAAGTTTGACTGAGGTGATAACAGAGATTACTGAAGCAACCGACAATCTGAAAGAAGAGATACCCGAGACTATAAGGACAAATGAAAGAAAGCTTTTTACCTAGCTGAGAACAGAGCTGATGATACTGACACCAAATCTGAAGAAGACATTGAGATGGTATTTTTAGCCATGAAGGATGATTCAAATGAAGAAGAAGAAAGGTATGTAGAAATTGCACTCATATCTAAGATTAGTAAGAATCATTTCTGGATCATAGATAATGGCTGCACTCACCACATGACTGGTGATAAGCAAAATTTTGAAGCGTTTGAATACTATAATGGTGGTTTAGTAAGAATGAGTAATGACACACCTTGTCCAGTTGAAGGAAAAGGAACCATAATTTTGAATAACCTGATCAAATGTGAAAATGCTTACTAGGTAAAAGGACTGAATTATAATCTGTTAAGTATTTCGCAGTTGAACAATACAGGTCACCATGTAGCATTTGAGAATATGAAGGCAAAGATGTTCAATGAATCAGGGAGGTTGATCAAAAGTGGTGAGTAGATAAAAGGTAACCTTTTCTATCTTGATAACATTAAAACCACTTGTTTAATGGCTAGAAACGAAGACATATGGTTGTGGCACAAAATATTATGTCATGTGAATTTTGACAACATGATAAAGATAAGCAATAAAAGGAATGTCAGAGGCTTATCGAGCATGACAAAGCCTGAGCATATCATGTGCAATAAATGTCAAAAAGGTAAGATGAGAAACTCCATTTTCAAGAGTAAAACCCATACATCTAATGCAATTCTAGAATTAGTCCATACTGATCTATGTGGACCCATGAGGAAAAAGAGTTACTATGGAGATAGGTATTTTATTCTCTTTGTTGATGATTATTCTAGAATGATGACAGTTATGTTTTTAAAAGATAAATCAGAAGCATTTAAGATGTTTAAATGTTATAAGGCTATGGTAGAAAAACAAAGTGATAAGAAATTGAAATGCTTAAGGTCAGATAGAGGAGGGGAATTTATTTAAGATGAATTCACTAATTTCTGTAATGAGCATGGAATTAAAAGACATGTTTCTGCACCAAGAACACCACAGTGAAATGGAATTGCTGAGAGGAGAAATAGATCAATTGTTGACTATGCAAGAACATTGATGATTGAGAAAAGCATCACTCAAACTTTCTAGAGGGAAGTTGTCAGTACTACTATCTACACATTGAACATAGTACAATTGAAGAAGGACACAAAGAAGACACCCTATGAGCTTTGGTATGGTTACACACCCAATGCAAGTTACTTCAAAATCTTTGGTAGTCAATTTTATATTTTGAAGGATGATAGAAATGGTAAGCTTGACTCCAAAAGTGATGAAGGTATCTTTCTAGGGTATTCCACCAAAAGCAAGGCTTATAAGTGTCTTAACAAGTCATCTAACAAGATCATTGAAAGTGAAAATGTAAAGATAGATGAATTTGTAGAAAATAATGATAAGGAAAGCATAAGAGAACCAGAGGACTACAATAGGTCTTTTTATACTAAAGGACCTGACACTTTACTCAAGCAATAGTGTATCACTCCCGAGAAATAGAACATTGCACCCGAGCATCAGGCTGCAATTACCAAAAATCAGGATAATAATCAAGATGATGTGCCAAGTGATGGAGATCAAAACAAAGGTCAAGAAGATGATCAGAATGATGGACAAAGAGCTGAACCAAAAATTGATAAGTATGTCAGAAGACATCATCCACATAATCAAATCATAGGAGACAAGAAGGGTGGGATGAAAACAAGAAGTAAGTCACTAAACACTAGATGTTTACTTTGTGATTTTGAGCCTAAATCTATTAATACTGCACTTGAGAATGAAGAATGGTTCAGTGTTATGAATGAAGAAATAGAAAATATTGAGAAGAATAGTACATGGACAATAGTACCAAGACCTAATGACAAGAATGTCATTGGTACCAAATGGATATTCAGAAACAAGTTGAATGAGAATGGAGAAGTCATAGGAAAAAAAGCAAGGTTAGTATGCAAGGGGTATGCACAAGAAGAAGGTATTGATTATGGAGAAACCTTTGCACCCATTTCTAGACTAGATGGAGTTATAATCTTACTTGTTTATGCTGCATTCAAAGGATATAAGGTATACCAGATGGATTTCAAATCTGCATTCCTAAATGGAATACTGGAAGAAGAGGTATACATTGAACAAACAGAAGGGTTTGTTGATCCAGAGAAGAGGAATATGGTATGTAGACTACACAAATCCTTGTATGGATTGAAACAAGCACCTAGAGCCTGGTATGAATGACTTATTCCCTATCTCATTAGCATTGAATTTATAAGAACAAGTGAAAATAGAAATATGTACTTAAAATAAGATACCGATGGTAATATTTTGATTGCTGGAATATTTGTTGATGATATCATTTTTGGGGGAAATGAAATGTTATGCAAATCCTTTGCTAATGAAATGAGAAAAGAATTTGAAATTTCTATGTTTGGGGAGATCAAATTCTTTCTTGGTCTACAAATTATTCAACAAGATGCAAGAAGATATATCACTCAGTCCAAATACATCAAGGAAGTGTTGAAGATATTCAATATGGAGGATTCCAAGCTACTTGGAACACCTTTGGCTACCAGATGTAAGCTGACAAAAGAAGACAAATAGTAAGGTTGGAATATATGAATACTAAAGAACAAATTGCAGACATATTCACAAAACCTTTACCTAAGGATGCATTCTTATATCTTATAGGAAAGCTAGGGGTGATTCCCCTAACCGGGGTTCACTAATAGATATATTAGTGATGCATCAACTGAGCTACATTAAAGATTTAACAAGTTGATGCAGGTTTTTAGAGCTTATTGCATATGAATCAGTACATCATGTACACTACAATTTCATTGGATAGAGTCTTTGGCATTTAGATGCAAAGAGGGAGAGATAATTGATGTCATGCAAAAGAAATTATTAAAGAAAATATTATTGATGACAGAGGGAGAAATTCTATCAGAAACATAGATTGATGTAAGAGGGAGAAATCTATATTTTAGTTGTTGTGAAGACAGAGGGATTTTTCTGGATGAGAATCAAAATGAAGCTAATGACATTAATATAATTGTATTGTTGTTTCTGTTGCTCTAAAATTTGTTGTATTATGACATGTGTTTCCATCAATGTCAAAGAGGGAGATTGTTGAAGATAATTATTTAATTGTGTATTGTCATTGATGTATACACAAATGTAGTGATGTTACACAAATGTCTATACCTAACCGAACACAGTTAGTGTATAATGATCTCTCTCAGGCATTGAAGAAGACTCAGTATCATCCAAGAGATTTTTAGTTCTAACCTAGTTCACTAGGGAAATATAGTAACGGTGAGGCATTGAAGGATTACAGTGTTAACCGAGTTATATATTTAGTGTCAATCAACTAACAACAATTTACACTTTATGTTTAACTATTTATATGCAGCCGAAAGACTTAAGTTTTATTATTTATTTGGAAGGTTTTTCAAGCTGACTTGACAAGGCTTGTCATATATATACAAGGTCAAGTTTGGATTGAATTGGATTGAATGTGTGTGTGTGAAGTGGTATATTTTTTGATATGAAGAGTGAAGGTGAAATAAGATGGAATTTTGATTAAGGACAAAACATATAGACCAAGCTACAATAGAATATCCAATCAGTGAGGATTCAATTTAAAGCCAGAGTAGAGATCTAAATCAAAAAAGATAGCTGCTTCTTCAAATAGGTCAAATCTATTGTTACTCTCTAACAATTGTAGCAGTGATCCAAATCTCTTTAAAGAGTAGACTTAATAGTATTTCATAAATGCTCTCACAAGGTGGCATTTCTACATTGAAGTGTTTGAATACCTCTAACAAGGCCACTCCTAACAGGGTGATTAAATCCTTTAATAGGGTCACACCTAACAGTGTGTTTTGTAACCTTTAAAAGGGTTGGCTCCTAACAGGGCTTACTTTAGAAGAGTGAAAAATAGTAACTAGTTGCAATTGGTGGTTTTCCCAAATTGGGTTTCCACATTAAAAATTAGTGTCATCTGTGTACATTTTATTTTCTTTATGCTTTATGTTTCTTCACTTAATCACTAAAGGATAATTACATTTAATATCTTAAGATTGTTTTTTTAACTGAGTAACATCATAATATCCTTGTTGATTGAGTAACATTGATAAGTTTGATTAAGACATCTAAGGGACTTGGATTTGTTTTTATGGTAACTGATTCACCCCTCCCCTCTTAGTTACTCAACTCATTTCAAATAATTAAATAACTAAAAGGAGATATTGATAGAATAAACCTTCACTAGAGAGAGCATCCAATATTTCCTGAGGGTTATTTGTTCCACAGAAATCTGATTAGGATCTCAAATAACTACAATAACTTCTAAAGCACCATCAGCCAGGGATGTCAAAAACTTCCCATTTTCCAGGCTGTGAATAGATTTTGTGTTGCATCCTCAAATAATTTGGTTTCTTGGAGAAGGAGAAGATCATGTTAGAATAACTGAGAGGGGGGGGGGGGGGGGGGGTGAATCAGTGGCCTCAAAATATTCCAATAAATTAACCCTAAAACTTATTACCACAATTATAAGCCTCTAGTTATCTTTAGTCCTACAAGATGAATGCCTTCAAATAATCTTATGAAATAACTACTACTCAGATTTCACTGATAAACCTTATTCTTACTATTTACCGATTAGCAGTCTTTCATTTACCGAAATGCAATTAATAAATTAGTGTATACCGATCAATCTAGATTAGTTGTGTAATGCAAAAAACTAAAGTAATGACTCATAAACATGTTGACACATGGGATTTTAATGTGGAAACCCTGTTAAGGGAAAAACCACTTGGAACCGGTAACCAAAATTTTCACTCTTCTAAAGTGAGCTCGGTGAAGAGACAACCCTGTTAAAGGTTACAAACACATTGTTAGGTGTGACCTTGTTAGAGTATTTAAAAAGAATAGTTTGTCACTTGATATCTAGCATTTCTATGCTACCTTTTATGACCAAACCCAGTTTAGTTTGTCAAATGGTATATGGCATCTCATGTTATCTTCATGACCAAACTTTTTGATACTCCTTAGGATGTATCTCAATATAGAAAGGATTGTTAAGTCCTGCTCAGTTAAGAGAATTTCTAATTTAATGGTTAAACTAAAATAGTAAATGATATGTTCACACATATAACTTAGACTTTCAGATTTTAAGATCTATTGTAAGCTCATAATACCTTTCTGATCAATCTATCTTTTCAATACCTTTGCTCCACTTCTTTATGCTTGGTGATGTTGTGCTTCTCTGTTGCTCGGTGTCCGCAGAATTAGCTCTGCTCTTCAGCTTGATTGATTAGGACTGTATGAAGTTGTTCTTCACCAGTCTCTCTCCAGCATCCTTCTTCTATATTCACCCCTTAATTCACAATGAATTAGCTTGTCTCTTTATAGACATGATTTCACCGTTTCTCAGTTCTTGAATTTCTTGTTCTTGGCGTGATCCACAATTCTATCCAATATTTATTTAAAGATTTACTTCAGTTTTATCCCATAGATTTCTCTTTGACAACTGGAATAAAAAAAATTTAAATATTTTACTTATCTCTGGAATTAACTTGTCAATGAGAACAATGTTAATAACAACTAGTTAACTCCATATTTAGCTCTTTCCAGCTAAGTCTTTTGTTGTTTATGAACTTTAGTTATTTTTGGTGTTTTAACTCTTTGTTAGCTTTTGTCAACACTTCAGTTCTCCTCGGGCATATCTGTCAGGGTTGTCTATCCGTCGTGCATCACTATGAAGTTCTACTCGTTTGTAATTCTTTTGATTTTTCTCGTCGATAATACTTGTCGGGTTTCTTGCTTGGGCATCACTGTGAATTTCCTCTCAGGTTTCTCTATCCATCGGGGTGTACTTCCCATAGGTGTTTGTAGTCACTTAGTGAATAGTGATATTTTATGCATTACTGAAAGCATAACCTTAATCTTTCTGGTTCTCTGAAGTCTTTGAAAATTTGTATATAACCAATCATATTATATCAAGTTGACATCAATGAAAATGCAATACATTAACTGATTTAATGTCTTGCATTAACTTTCTGCAGCTTGGTGATCATCAACTTAACATCTTCAAACATTCAATCAATTATAGTTCATCAATATCTCTCTTTGGAATTGATGGAAACACACTACATTATCACAATATATTATTACTAATACAATATGAAATATATCAGTTGTAGTTCATCAATCTACCAATTTTATTGTATTATAACCAATACAAATGTCTGGTTCTTGGTAAGCACAAATAACTTAGATTTTTTTCTTGTAGAGTACTTTCTTTAATCTTCAATCCCTTCACTAGATAGATGTAGCATTTTTTGATTCTTTGATGTTGTCTCTCCCTTTGACTATTCCTCTCCTTGAATATCTCTTTTTCCATTGACAACAATAAGTCATCTCTTCCTTATGATACTTCTCTCCCTTTCAATAGTCATGATGGATATTTCATATGTAATCTCTCCCTTTGGATGATTCTGATGGATATTTCATATGGATAATGGATATAATGTTCTACATTTCATCTCTCCCTTTTATAGGTTTTATCTCTCCCTTTTATAGGTTTCATCTCTCCCTTTGACAACAATGCCAAAGATTTCTTCCATCCTTTTTATAATATACTCCTTGAATTTCCCTATCCATCAGCAATACATTGAATCTAGTGTTCAGTATAGATATGTACCTTTCTATGTACAGATGTATCTTTGTTGTCCATCTCTTAGCTTGCATCAACATGAATGATCTTTGATTATGTGTAGGCTGATGTAGCCTCCTAGTAAGCTTACTGACCAATAGACAAGGGTTAGACCCCTAGTCTGTTTCTTAGGTACTCAAATGTATCTTTAGGCAATGGCTTTGTAAATATCTCAACTAATTGTTCTTTTGATTGAAAATATTCCAATATCACCTATTTTTCTTGCACTTGTTCTCTCAAGTAATGATACTTGATAGCAATATGTTTAGTCTAAGCATGCATGAATATATTCTTAGAAATGTTTATTGCACTAGAATTATCACAATAGATAATCACTGGTTCAAGAATTTTCATATACATACATTCTAGTAACCGTTTGATCCATGCAATGTTAGAGAAGTTTGCAGTAGTAGCCACATATTCTGCTTCTATAGTAGATTGTGAGATGCATCCTTGCTTCTTACTAATCTATGTGATAAGTCTGTCACCCATGAAGAATGATCCTCCAGTTGTGTTCTTTCAGTAATATAAGTTTCCAGCCCAATCAACATGTGTATAGACTTGAAACTCAAATTTGCCTTCTCTTTTATCCCATAATCCATAGTCCTCGGTGTTCTTAAGATATCTCAGAATTCTCTTGACAGCAATCATGTGTGATTATTTTGGATTAACAAAGAATCTTACAACTATTCCAATTGCATGTGCTATATCTGGTCTAGTATGAACAACATACATTAGTTTTCCAATTATTGATCTATACAAGGTTTGATTTACCTCATTTGATTTTTCTTCTTTTGTAAGCTTACATCCGGTTGCCATAGGTGTTCCAACTGGTTTGGAATCTTCCATCTTGAATATCTTCAACACTTCCTTGATGTATTTGGATTGTGTGATATATATGCTTGCATCTTGTTGAAGAATTTGTAGACCAAGAAAGAATTTGATCTCCCCAAACATTGACATCTCAAACTCTTTTCTCATTTCATTATCAAAGGATTTACATAAAATATCATTACCCCCAAATATAATATCATCAAAAAATATTTCAGAAATTAGAATATTTCCATCAGTATCTTCTTTTAAATACAAATTGTTATTTTCACTTGTTCTTACAAATTCAATTCTTATGAGATAGGAGTGAATTCTTTCATATCAGGCTCTAGGTGCTTGTTTCAATACATACAAGGATTTGTGTAGTATACATACCATGTTTCTCTTGTTTGGATCAACAAACCCTTCTGGTTGTTCAATGTATACTTCTTCTTCTAGTATTCCATTTAGGAATGCAAATTTGACATCCATCTGGTATACCTTGAATCCTTTAAATGTAGCATAAGCAAGTAATATTATTACTCCTATTCTAGCAACAAGTGCAAAGGTTTCACCATAGTCAGAACCTTCTTCTTGTGCATACCTCTTGCCTACTAACCTTTCTTTGTTTCTTGTGACTTCTCCATTCTCATTTAGCTCATTTCTGAATATCCATTTGGTACCAATGACATTCTTGTCATCTGGTCTCGGTACTAATGTCCATGTTCTGTACTTCTCAATCTGTTCTACTTCTTCATTCATAGAACTAACCCATTCTTCATTCTCAAGTGCAGTATTAACAGATTTAGGATCAAAATCACAAATTAAACATCTAGTGTCAGTGACTTAATTATTGTTCTCATTCCAGCCTTCTTGTCTCCTATGATCTAATTCTATGGATGGTGTCTTCTCAAATACTTGGCAAGTATCGGTTGATCTCTTTTTTCATCATTCTAACCATCATCTTGACCTTCATTCTAATCTTCACCGCTCAGAACATCATTTTGAGGATTTTCCTGATTTTTGGTAATTGCAGCCTAATGCTCGGGTGCAATGTTCTATTGCTCGAGAGCTATACACTGTTTCTCGGGTAGAGTGTCAGGTTTTTCAGTGTAAACAAACCTATTGTATTCTTCTAGTTCTTTTCTTCTTTTGTTATCATTTTTCTCTACATATTCCTCTATTCTGATATTTGCACTTTCAATGATTTTGTTAGAGGACTTGTTAAGACACTTATAAGCCTTGGTCTTGGTAGAATACCCTAGAAAGATACCTTCATCACTTTTGGAGTCAAGATTTCCATTTCTATCATCTTTCAAAATATAACATTGAATACCAAAATTTTTGAAGCATTTTACATTGGGTGTGTAACCATACCAAAGCTCATAGGGTGTCTTCTTGGTGTCTTTCTTCAATTGTGCTTTGTTCAATGTGTCAACAACAGTACTGAAAATTTCCCTCCAAAATGTTTGAGTGATGCTTTTCTCTATCATCAGTGTTCTTGCACAATCAACAATGGATCTCTTTCTCCTTTCACCAATCCCATTTTGATGTGGTGTTCTTGGTGCAGAAACTTGTCTAGAATAATCATCAACAAAGAGAATGAAATATATATCACCATAGTAACTCTTTTTTCTCATGGGTCTACATAGGTCAGTATGGACTAATTCTAGAATAGCATTAGATGTATGGGATTTTCTCTTGAAACTAGACTTTTTCATCTTACCTTTTTGACAATTCTTACACATGATATGCTCAGGCTTTGACATGCTCGGTAATCCTCTTACTTTCCTTTTATTTCTTATCTTAATTATGTTGTCAAAATTCACATGACATAATCTCTTATTCCAAAACCATATGTCTTCGTTTCTATCCATTAAACAAGTAGTTTTTATATCATCAAGATAGAATAGGTTAACTTTTTATTGTTCACTAGTTCCAATCAACCTTCATGATTCATTAAAGATCTTTGCCATCTTATTCTCAAATGCTTCTCGGTGACCTGTGTTATTCAGTTGTGAAACACTCAATAGGTTATAATTAAGTCCTTTCTCCCAGTATGCATTTTCACATTTGATTAGGTTATTCAACTTTATAGTTCCTTTACCTTCAACTGGACAAGGTGTGTCATTACCCATTCTTACTGATCCACTATTATAGTACTCAAAAGTTTCAAACTTTTGTTTATCACCGGTCATGTGGTGAGTAAAGCCACTATCTATAATCCAGACATCATTCTGACTAACCTTAGATATGAGTGCAGCCTCTACATGATGACATAATTTTTTCCATTAGTATACATAGGAAATTTTTTTGTATAAACCATTGGTTACACTACATCAAAATTCAGGTTTTAGTTCAGACCGAAAGTGCTAAGTATAGAGAAACCCGGTGACACAAGTTTTACAGTGTAAACCAAAAGTGCAACTTGAAGATGATACAGAGAAACCCGACAAGAAGGTTACACTATAAATCAAAAGAGCAGAAACAAAGGAACCTGACAAAGCAATGGAACCTGACAGATAGTTCAACAAAGGAACACTGAAAGATAGACAAACTGATTTAAGATGAAACCAAGCATCAGACACTGAAAGTTAGTTATATCCTGAGAAAAGTGGATCTGAATTCTACGTCAGATAAAAAAGCTATATTCTATATTTAGATTTTTTATTTGTTTTAAAACCATTCCTTGAGGGACAAGAAACATAATTGTAATTGATTTAATTAGTCTAACTAACTAAAAACATGCAAACTAGGAGATCAAGGTCAAGTTGTAAACCTTTGCTCATAGAGTTAAGTTTGTAATACGTGAAACTAAAAAGGTCAAATCAATTGTATAAATAGATGTTGTAATCATTCATTTGAGATGGATGAGAGGATAAATGTATCCAAGGAGCACATCTATGGATCAAACTGAGAGTTTCAAGAAGTAGAACAACAAAAGATGAATTTGGTTATCAAGAACCAAGAATCAAGGCTACTGAGCAACAGAGGTATTAATCAATCACATTAGGTGATACTTTGTACATGTGATTTTTAATGGATCTGTAATAAGAAATTTTAGATTGCATACACTCAGGTCAATGAGTATTTTTGTCTATATTCTAACAAGTGTAGAAAATAGAATAAATCCTTTCAAGAAAGGTGGATTTAACAATCCTATTGTAAATATCTTAACCGAGTGCACACTAAATAGTGTTTCTAAAGCTCTTAATAGAGTAGACCTTAACCAGTATCCACATAATACTCCTAACAGGGTAGATCATCAAAAGTGATCAAATTTTAATCCCTAACCGACCCCTTACAATCTGTAGATAGTGAATTTTTTGTGGGTGCCATCCCCACCATAGTTTTTACCTTCAAACAGGGGTTTTATGCATTACCATTGTTAGAATATTCCAAAAGGATAACTAAGAGGGGTAGGTGAATTAGTTATCAGATAATTAAATTCTTTTCTTCTTTTTAATTCCAGAATACAATAAAGTAAATGTACATACAGATAACACAATAGACAACACCACAATTTGGTTACGGGGAAACCAAATGGTAAAAACCCCGGTGGGAATTAACACCCACAATGAACTATACTTGTTTATAATAATCCCTGTTAGAAGATCTTGCAA
>MU227921.1:547725-562197 GCA_018584345.1 Thuja plicata | reverse complement strand
AAGTATAGTGACCTGGTTAAGGGTCTGACCCTGTTAGGAGTCTTTTACAAATAACCCTGTTAAGGGTGAGGACTCACTGTCCAAAAGCTCACTACTTCAATGGTGAAGGCTACAACCTTCTGTAGAATAGATATGCACTATATATGATGATGAGCTATAGAGTAGACCTACTGTCTTGATCAGTTCCAATGTATTGTAATCTTTCACTTCTTCTTCACATAAATCCTTGATGAATGAAACACAACTGATATTATGCTCTGTACATTTTTTGTCTCTTATCTTCTCATTCACACTTAGCGCTCCACAAATGAACTACTATAAGTATGTTCCACAAAGTATGAGATCATGGGACCTATTAGGAAACTCTTCATAACATCCTTGTTGGCTTAACTAACCACGCAAGCACAATTACAACCGCGCAATATAAACTGAATAGACGCGACGCTTCACAAAGAAGGCCTCACCAAATTAACTCTAACATTGCAATCTTGTTGAAACACATTTGGCGGCTTTAGATAACTATCTTCAACTCATAACAAATCTTGAATATACACACACATATCCTAAAGATAGGTGTAACTCAAGAACCAATATAATATGTCGACTCTGTATAAACAAACACCAGAAACTGTAACTATCATTAACAAAATTACACAACACAACACAACTGAAACTTCATATCTGAGTATGCGTGTATGAACAAAACATAAACAACATGTCTACAAAATTAATATAGCTGCGCAAGGCTTGATAACATCATTCTGATAAGTACATAAAGAACACTACTGTATATTATATGTTGTCGTCAATGACAAACATACAATCAACTAGCTGCCAGAAGTAAATCTTCAACAACTATATCTTGTGTTATGTGTTATTTCCTTCATGAATATTTCTATGAATGTCTACATACAATTAAGATTATGAATTGATATCATATGCATAAAGAAAGAACAATAGATATGATCAGTAAAGTAAATATTTGATTACATAAGATTAAAGGTTGATTAACTAAAAGTTTTAGAGGTACTGATTCACCCCCCCCTCTCAGTACACACTTCCCATTATTTCCAAAAATTGGTATAAGATCTAGATCTCTTATTTGGAAATTTTAAAGACTTAAGAGAAAATATCATACAATGGAGAAGTACAGGCTTGACAAGAGTATTGAGAATTAGAAGCTAGAAATTTATATCTTCTTTGAACAATATAAAGAAGATAGAATCAAGATGAGACAACTTCTAGATGAAAGAAAGATTATGGTATCTCACTGTAATGAAACAAAATACCAAGAGGAAGAGATACCAGATCTATTCGAGTCTTCAGGATCTACAACTAGCAAAGCATCAGACACTTAAGAAGAAAGCATCACAAGTCTGAATGAAATCAATCAACATCTGGCTGGACAAGTTAAATCTCCACAAATTGGTGAAGAGACATAGATGGTAAGAATGATTAATGTCATGAACAATGCTAGACAAGTTGAGAAAGAAAGAACACTAGTTATTGATGACAGAAGGAAGATTACTGAAAATCTACAAGAGAAAAAGTCATAAATACAAAGAATTATAGAAATTCATCATGAGATCACAAATAAGATTATTCTTATGATTAAAGAGGCAAATAGAATGAATACATAACTTATTGAAAGAATAGAATCTATCGGTGAGCTAAGAGAAGAAAATGAAAAGCTGAAACATCAAGTTAGAATTTAGTAACAACATAATGACATAATTAAGAGAGCTGAAGAAAACAACAAAAGGATGGATGATTTTCTTGATGGACAAAGAAGAGTCAACATCAATACTAGACTAGGGTTTACCAAAAATGAAGAATTGCCAAACCAAGCTGATCCAAAGAATGTCTATGCAAATCCAAGACAAAGAAAGCTGACATGCAATCACTGTGGAAGGAAAGGCCACACATCAAATGTCTATAGGAGAAAAATGAAAGGTATTCCTAAATCCACACCTTCATTCATAGGAATTTATTATAAATGTAACAAGAAAGGACATAAAGCATATGAATATAAATCTGAGGTAAAACAACCAAAGAAGGAAACCTACATGGAAAAATACAGTCCTACTTGCAAAATGCATGGGCACACATCTGTTGAATGCTGGAAAAAGAAAAGGAAAGCATGGAAGCCTAAAGAAAATGAAATTTCCTATCAACCAAAAAGAGTTGGTAACCAATATGTTTTGGATTACAACACATGGGAAAACTGTACATCATGTGGAAGATTTGGTCACATAGATGCAAATTGTATGAGACAATGGACAAGAAAGTCTAGGAGCTAGACTAACCCCAGAATGGCATGTCTACACTGTCATAAAGTTGGTCGTCTAAAGAAAGACTACAGAGACTGAATGACAAAGACCAACACCTTTGCCAATGGAAACACCATTGAAGACATTAGGAGGATGAGAAATAAAATGTGGAGGAAAGCTACAAACACTGTTGAAACTGGACTGAGCAATGCAATTGGTGACACCTTATCTAATGGATCTAGTGACATCACCACCTCCACCTAAGAAGAACAAGTAAGTATGGAACTACATATACCAAGTTATATTTTGCATCAGTTCCATTATACATTGATAAAATGCCAAACTTGCATAATTAAAGATGCACTATGGTATTACTTGTTACAATTCTTTGAAAACAATCCCATCGGTAAATACATACTGAAATGTATCGGTGTACACACAGAGCTAAGTTGTCAATACTTACCAATCGATTAACATATAAAAGATAAATTTTCTAGTGTAAACCAAGATCTATCAGTAATCATGAAAGGTGACATGTCATCTTTGCCAAATACTGGAATTCGTCAATGAATGTAATAAGTTGACAGCTTCTCTAAAGCATCACACTCTCACCAAGAATTTTATTTGTGTATCACCCGACGACTTTGTCTTCACACACTGAGAGGTGGTTGAGAATTAATGACACAACTTAGGGAAAAGTCTATAAATAGACAATGGAAGGGTTCATTATTCACAATGACTAGAGCAAAGAGACAAAGTGAAACCTGAGCATAAAGAGACCCATTTGCAAAACACCTAAAAATAAACTCCCTACACTCCAAACAGATTCCTAATAGCTACATAGATTGAAGTAAGTAACAGAGATAACCAAGAACCATACTTTCATTTATGGGAAAAAACCCTAATTGCAGAATCAATGGAAACCAAGTCAAGAACCTCTAAACTCAAGAATGATAAGAAGAATAAGGTCAATCTTATCAAGAATTCCACCTGTGAGGAAATTCATTACAAGATATGTCCTAAGGTTTCTTCACAACCCGACAATGCTGGTGCATTCTCTAGTATACCGGCTAGGGTTTTTCTTGTTGAAGATGTGTGAGCATATATACACTGCAAGATAGCAGAAATTGGTGACCTTCAAGTTGAGCAAGCTTTCAAGAAGCTTTGCAATGATAATGGAACTATCAAGGAAGAGGAAAAACACATTGAAGTAAAAGGGCTCACACATGCCCTACTATTCCCAAAGGAATTCAAGACCGAATGGATTTGGTTAGTACTAAGTAGGATACATGACCAAAAATTGTGGCTGGATGAGCCAAAAATGATAACCAAGGATGTTATACATGCTATTACCAGTTATCCCATGACCGATAAGGTAAAGGCATTGAAGCACCCACCTAAATCTGACATTGAAAAGAATATAGGAGAAACATGGGATAGAAGATGACTAAAGGTATCGACCATCTCTAATGATGAGATAAAATTTGGAGCATGTTTCTTAGGATACAATTTCTTTCAGGATAGCAAGATGAACAGTATTGCATCTAGAGTAGTGGATACAACATATAAGATTGTCAAGAAGGGAGCGCAGTTGGATCTTTCTAAATTTCTACTCGGGCAATTAGATGAGAACATGAAGACAATAATAAATGCAAAGTCTAATTCATGTAAGTTTGGTTCACTTATCATGTGCATATTCTTCTATTTCTAAGAATCCTTCCCATAAATAGGCAATATTAAATGGGACACTACAAGACCAATGACCACACAAATTAGTGAGTTCATCAAATCACTAGGAGATAAATTTGAATCAGTCATGGATGAATATTTTGTTGGATTCAAAGAAAGAATGCAGAAAAGAATGAGGATTCCTGAGCATTTAGTAGAAAAATACAAGACTGAAATATGTTTTATGGTGGACACTGACTACACCAACATCAAGTCAGTTGTACCAAGGATAGCATGGCTAGCACCACTTTATTATGAGGTGAACATAGATCAAGTATCAAATGCTATTGAGGCATTAATTAATAAACCATTGGATAAATCACAACCTAAGTTTGAAACTTATGAGGAAGCCAAAGAAAGGATTAGAAATGGCTTAGTTGTGAAAAAGATAGACAGGAAGAAAGATAAAATGATTAAGAACTTGAAGAAAAAGCTATCGATGAATGAAGAGGAAACATAACAGATAGAAGAAACCAAGGGACACTCACCCATCGATGAAGCTGAGAAGGAAAGTGACTCGGAGTCCACAGAGTCTGATACAACACTTCCTCCGCCAGTAAAGAAGCCTAGGACTACAACTGCAACTAGGACCAAGAGTCAGATAGAAAAGGAAGAAAGTCCTTCACCAATCAAGAAAGGTCAAGTAAAGACCTACAAAAGCAAACCTCAAACCAAACAGACCAAAGCACCAAAGAGGAGAAGGAAATTAATCCTAACCAAGGAAGATATCAAAGATACTTAGCAAGATGAATCTGTCCAAACAGAAATGGGTAAGATTCCTAAAACTATTGAGGAGATATGTGAATCAATTGCAAAAAGAGGTGGCTTAATTGATACCAAAGTTATAAAATGGTTAACACTAGATCCCGTAGATCAGAACAAGATTCAGAAGGCACTCATCAAAACAATGATCAACATCAAATATATACCTGTACAATTTGATGACAAAATGCCAAAAGAACTAAATGAAATATTATCTGCTAGATGGACTTATGCACTAAATAATGAGATGAAGATTCACATGAAAGATTATCTTCCAAATGGACTTATGCATTAAATAATGAGATGAAAATGGACAAGTACACATACGGGGCCAGATGCAATTATTGATTTAGGCAATCAATATAATCTCACAGAAGGGGAAGACCCCTGAGCCTGATGATAGCATACCCGAGGATGCAGGAGAAGGAGAAAAGAAAGACACAATCGATGAATAGAATGTCATCGGAGGGGATCAAAATGTAATAGGTGAAGATCTCAAACAAATAGATGGAGATCAAACAGAAAAAGATGCATAGATGAAAAATACAGATGAAGTGCAGAAGGATACTGGTGAAGGAGACAAAACCAAAGATGCCACTCCTAAGGACACCAAAGGAGATGTTGCAGGTAATGTAAAGGTTGATGTGGAGATGTCCACTCACAACAAGAAGGTAGAGACCAAAACACAGCAACAAAAAGGCACTACTCCACTGATTCTCATCTACCACATCAGACCAAGCAGAGAAGCTGGATATGGTTTTGCATACAGATGTATCACAAAAGAAGAAAAAGAAAACAAAGAAGAATAAGTTGGAGGTCACACTTGATAAGCTCATAGAAATAACAAAGTGTGATCCAACTACTTTAGATTTTTAATCACTCCAAGAATATGGATAAATTTTTCAAAGGAAAGCTTTGCAAGAAAAGATTAAAAAGTAGCACAGAGACTCCTTAGTACTGGAGACCACAAGGGATATCTTAAACCATATAGTTCCTAACATAGATGTTGATCACAATCCACCTATTCTAGATCAACTTTCTATTCTCACTGATGCCATCACAACAAAAAATGTGGATGCAGAAAAGGTGATTGAGGAACAAGAAGAACAGAAGTTCCAATACAAATTAATAAAAAAAGATCAACCAAGAAGTGGCAGAAAATAAGGTAAAGCTTGCAAAACTAACAAATGAATTGGATCCAATCATTACTGAAGCTATTTCCTTAATTTAAAATCTATTCACTTTGGAGAAATTTACTGAGGATAATAGTGATAAGATAGAAAAGATTGATTCTGATCTAACTGCAAGTGCTAAAAGTCTAACCACTGATGGAAATGCAATCAAATTGCATTATGAGAAGATAATTGAAACCAAAAGGTTAAGACAAGAACTTTGGGAAGAATAATCACAATTCAGAGAAGAGGTTATCGAGATACAGGCTCAACTATTATTGAACCTCACACTTCTACAACAACACATACATTTGGCAAGGCAACTAATTTCCACCCTCGATATGTCTGTAGCAGACAATATCTACGACATGCATGTCAGGATCACACTAGAGAATATGTCTCTTGAGAATATAAAGGAGAAATGGGAGAAGATGATGGAGGAAATGAAGACCTCTCACTCTCATATTTTTGATCAGTTATAGGTATACACCTTTTCCCTTACTATCAAAAAAGGGGGAAAAGGAAAATGATATGTACAATAAGGGAAAATTATGTATAGCACAAAGGGAAAAGACAAGGTAAAAAGGAAATATAGTATATAGGAAAGTATACATGTATATACTTATACTATACTGGCATATGCATAGGGGGAGTCATGAAATGACTAAGGAAAACACATGGTGTACATACTAAACACTTTTGTATTTTGCACATATCAGTTTTTGATACTAATGTCAAAGGGGGAGATTGATGACATAAGTTTTTCCATTAGTATACAAAGGAAAATAGTTGTATAAACCATTGGTTACACTACAATAAATTTAGGTTTTAGTTCAGACTGAAAGTTCTAAGTATAGAGAAACCCAATGACACAAGTTTTACAGTGTAAACTGAAAGTGCAACCCGAAGATGATACAAAGAAACTAGACAAGCAGGTTACACTATAAACTGAAAGAGAAGAAACAAAGGAACCCGACAGAGCAAGGGAACCTAATCAATAGTTCAAAAAAGGAACACCAAAAGATAGACAAACTAATTTTAGAGAAAACCGAGCATCAGACACCGAAAGTCAGTTATATCCTGAGAAAAGTGGATCTGACTTCCACATCAGATAAAATAGTTATATTCTATATTTAGAGTTTTGATTTGTTTTAATACAATTTCTTAAGGGAAAAGAAACATAATTTTAATTTTTTTAATGAGTCTAACTAATTAAAAACATGTAAACTAGGAGATCAAGGTCAAGTTGTAAACCTTTGATCATCGAGTTAAGTTTGTAATATGTGAAACTAAAAAGGTCAAATCAATTGTATAAATAGATGTTGTAATCATTCATTTGAGATGGATGAGAGGATAAATGTATCCAAGGAGCACATTTATGGATCAGACTGAGAGTTTCAAGAAGCAGAACAATAGAAGATGTATTTGGTTATCAAGAACCAAGAATCAAGGCTACTGAGCAACATAGGTATTAATCAATCACATAGGTGATACTTTGTACATGTGATTTTTAATGGATCTATAATCAGAAACTGTAGATTGCATACACTCAGGTCAATGTGTATTTTTTTCCTAATTCTAACAAGTGTAGCAAATAGAAGAAATCCTTTCAAGAAAGGTGGATTTAACAATCTTATGTAAATCTCTTAATCGAGCGCACACTAAACAGTGTTGCTAAATCTCTTAACAGAGTAGACCTTAACTAGTCTCCACATAATACTCCTAATAGGGTATATCATCAGAAGTGATTGAATTTTAAGCCTTAACCGATGCCTTCCAATCTGCAGATAGTGAAGTTTTTGTGGGTGTCATGCCCACCGCAGTTTTTACCTTCTAACAGGGGTTTTCTACATTACCATATCTTGTGTTATGTGTTATTTCCTAATGGAATTAATGGGAAGTGTGTACTGAGAGGGGAGGGGCGAATCAGTACCTCTAAAAATTTTGTATCTTTTAAGCTTTATCCTTTAGGTAATGAATTTTTCATTCAACCATTTATTATATGCTATCTTGATGTAAGATTTATCAATTCATAAACTTAATCAAACATGTGGACATTCATAGAAATATTCATGAAAGTAATTTACACATAACACAAGATATGATATCGCAAAAAACTCTTGTTAGGAAGTAAAAACTACAGTGGGGATGACACCCACAAATTCTTCACTATTTGCAGATTGAAAGGGGTCGTTTAAGGCTTACAATTTGATCACTTCTGATGATCTACCTTGTTAAGAGTATCTACGGAGACCTATTAAAGTCTACTCAGTTAAGAGATTTAGCAACACTATTTAGTGTGCACTCGCTTAAGATATTTATAGTTGGATGGTTAAATCCACCTTCCTTGAAAGGATTTTTACAATTTGCTTCACTTGTTAGAATGTAAGAAAATTACAATTTGACCTGGTGTATGCAATCTCCTATTACTGATTACATATCCATTTAAGATTACATGTATAAGTATATCACCTAATATGATTGAATAATACCTATAATGTTTGATAGTCTCTGTTCTTGGTTCTTGATAACCAAGTTCACCTTTTGCTGTTCTGGTTCTTGAAACTTTTAGTCTGATCCATAAATGTGCTCGTATGCTTCATTCATCCTCTCACCCATTCTCACATCCTTAATAATGAATGATTACAACATCTATTTATAAGATAAATTGACCTAATCAAGTTTCACATAAAACAATATTAACTCTAAGATCACAGGTTTACAACTTTACCTTGATCTCCTAGTCTATGTGTTTTAAATAAGTTAGACTAATTAAAACACTTAAATTCATGTTTCTTGTCCCTAAAGAAATGGTTTTAAAAATAAATAAAGACTCTATAAATAGAACATGACTATTTTATCTGACGTAGAGGTCAGATCCACTTTTTACGGGCTGCAACTAGCTTTTGGTTTCTGTTGGTCGGTTATGCTCTAAAGTCAATTAGACTATTTCTCGGTGTTCCTACTTGAACTATCTCTCGAGTTCCTCATTGACTGTTCTATTGGTTTGCACTATGACCTACTTGTTGGGTTCCTCTTCATCCTTTCCATTTTTCATTTTTGGTTTACACACAAAATTGTGTCGTCGGTTTTCTTTGTACTTAGCAGTTTTATGTGATCTCTTATATCTATATTTTTGGTTTGCTCTTTGTCTTTTCTTTCGGTGTATGTTTACCAAAAGTGTTCTTTGCATAAAAATGGAAAAATAATGTCATCAATCTCCCCCTTTAACATTAGTATCAAAAATATTGTTTAATATTATCATCAACCTAAGATCATGGAGAGCGGCGGAGGGGAGAGGAGAGTGGGCAGGAGCCCAAATTCAAATTTGAATCTAGGCAGGAGCCGGATTGGTGTGAACGCTGCAAATGCTATAGGGCATAGTAAGCTAGAGGATTTTGTTAACAACATGAAGCAAGGGAAGGATCCCGATGCTGGACTCACACCTGGGGACACGGGGGGGCCCAGTTCAGAAATGTCAGGAGATAGGTTGTAGTGCAGCAAAAAGTGGGCCTCCCTCTTTGGGGTCAATCTTGGTAAGTAATCTTTACCATGGGTCAAGAACATATCAAGTCCTTCATAGGGTAGTTTTGCTTTGGATATTTGGGACCAAATTATTGATCACACCATTGCCAGAATGAATAACTCCCTGGTTGGAAGATTCATGGGGACGAGACCCAACATTGAATTGGTTAGAGCATATACTAGTAGGAAATGGGATTTGAAAGGAAAAGTAGATGTGGTTGCTATGTCAAAAGGGTGTGTGTCCTTCTTTTCTTGTGAAGAGGATAGGATGAAAAATTTGTGCAATGGGCCTTGGATGTTTGGCAAAAATACTCTGATTCTCCAAAAATGGAGCCCTAATCTGGTTTTTGAGGAGGATGAGGTCAAACAGGTTTCGGTCTGGATAAAGCTCCATGGCCTACCTCTCGAATATTGGACGGAAGAAATTTTTGTGGGGATAGCTAATACATTTGGGGAGCTCCTATCAATAGATACTATCACAACTTCAAGGAGAAGATTAACATATGCTAGGATATGTGTGGGTATCACACAGAATATTGATATGCCACAAAAAATTAACTTTTTCTCTAAACTGGGGTCATGGGAACAGAAAATAGAATATGAGTCAGTCCCTTTTGCATGTTTTCATTGCAAAAAGGTAGGACATTGGGCTAAGAAGTGCCCTTCAAAGATTATCCATAAAATGACTAAGCAATGGATACCAGTGGGAAGAGTGAAGAAAACTAGAGAGGAACAATCCTTGGGAGCCCCTAGTAAAATCATCAATAATGATGATTTAAACCCCACAAAAATTCAAGATGGTAGCAACAAGATATTAAGCGGGGATTATGAAAGTAAGGTATGTAATGAAAGCCCTAAGACCAATATAGAAATACAGAGGGAAGAAGAGGAGATTCAAGAAGAAAACTAGCAAGAGACTATTGATGTAGTGGATATAACAATAGAAGAAGAAAAAGAACAGCCTTTGATCCAAAATGATCAGAATGAAAGGGGATTAGAGGATAGAAACCAAAAAATAGAGGAGGATAAAGTCTGGAAGGATGATTTCCAGGGAATAAATGGTCAAGGTTCATCAGACATTCTACAAAAATCTCTTCATGGGATTAGAAATATATCTTTTGAAGTTAAGAATCCTAAATGGGGGGATGCTAAAGACATAGGTCATGCTCTGTCAGGTATCCAGAGTGATTTAGAGAGTCACAAGGATAAGAAAAAATCTAAGAAGGAGAAAGGAAAGGAAAATAGATCTATGGAAACAAGGAGTCAAAAATTAGGGGATGTGGGAGGAATGTTGTCTTCCCCAGGATGCCCTTTGAATCAAAAAGTTAGAGCCAAGGAGACTAAGAAGAATATTGCAGATGGAAGCCAGCCCACCATAATGGAGGTGGGATCCTTTACTAAGGTTTGAAGATCATTTCTTGGAACATAAGGGGATTAAATAATCCCCATAAATAGGATATTGTTAGGAATATGATAAGAGATAATAGACCTGATATTTTCTTAATTCAGGAAACCAAGATGTTGAAAGAGAAAGTGGAAAAGCTTAGATTCTTTTAAAATGGCAATATTTGTGGAGGTGACTCAGAGGGTGCTTCTGGGGGTATTGCTACTATCTGGAATTGTGATTTTATTAAAGGGAATATTATTTATCAAGGGAATAATGTTATGTGTATAATATTTAAGCATCTAAAAGACAATACTTCTTGGGTTTTAACTAATATTTACGCCCCTAATTCCAAAAATGGTAGAGGGTTCTTTTGGAATAAGCTTTCCTCCTTGAGAAATAGTTTTGTTGATGAGGAGTGGCTTGCTATGAGAGATTTCAATACTCCCTTAAAAGAAGATGAAAAACAAGGAGGAAGCCTAACTAATTTGGATAGTAGACTTGATCTAATGGATTTTATTAACAGCCATTCTCTCCATGATATTGAGTTGAAAGGTGTTAACTATACCTGGACTAATAGAAGAAGTGGACGGGACCTTATCTAGGTTTGACTTGACATAGCCTTGATCACTAATGACTGGTTTTCCCATTACTACTGCTCTTTATCTACCCATTTGAGGGTTGGATCATATCATAACCCTATCACTTTCCTGGCGGATTTTATTTCCAAGAAAAAAGAATTTCCCTTTCAGATTTGAGAAAATTTGGACTATGCACCCTCAACTTTAGCATAAGATTCAAGACTGGTGGAGTATTAAAATCCATAGTACGGACATGTTTATCCTAGCTAAAAAACTTAAACATGTTAAGGATAACATTAAAGACTAGAATAAAGACACTTTTGGTAACATTTTTTCTTCAAAATCCAATATCAATATGGATCTGAAGGACATTCAGGACTGCATTCAGAAGGAAGGGTATGTGAGGGTTACTAGAGAATAAGAGAAAGAAAAGTTGGTTGAGCTCCATGATATTATTGCTAAGTAGGAAACCTTCTAGAGACAAAGATCCAGAAAGGTTTTCCTTAATGAAGGGGACAAAAATACCAAGTATTTCTTCATGAGTACTCTTAAGCACAGACAGGCTAATAGAATCTCTCATTTGAAAATCAATTGTGCTATTTCAGAGGATGAAGAGGTTATTAGGATGGAAGCTAAAAATTATTTTCAAAATCTCTTAACAAAAAACAGAGATTTGAATAGGGAGGATCAAAGAGATCTTCTGGGATGCATTCCCTTTTTGCTAAACAAGAATCAGAATTTGGTTCTAAATGATATCCCCTCTAAATCTGAAATCAAAAAGGTTGTCTTCTCCTTTGAAGGAGATAAAGAGTTGGGACCATATGGATACCCTATGTTCTTCTTTCAGATATATTGGCACATGATTGAAAATGATATGAATAATGTTGTCAAGGAATGTTTTGGGTCTAGAAATTTGCTGGAGTTAAATGGTACTTTGGTTTCCTTAATCCCTAAAAAATAGGGAGATGATAAAATGGATCAGTTTCATCCTATAAGCTTATGCCATTTGGCCTACAAGATCATCTCTAAAGTCCTTACCTCTAGGATTTTATCTATTCTCCCCTCTCTGATTTCTTGGAAACAAAATGGTTTTGTGTCGGGAAGACAAATTTTGGATTCTATAATTTCTGTCCATGAGAATGTGCATTTTCTGGTGATTTCTAGAAAGGAGGCCTCATCCTTAAACTGGATCTTTCTAAAGCATATGATAGGGTGGATTGGGAGTTTCTTCTGAAAGTCTTGAGTTCTTTTGGTTTTAACAAGAAGAGTAGTGATCTTATCTTTTAGCTTGTATCTTTAGCTACCTTCTCTATTTTGGTCAATGGGTCTCCCACCCCTTTCTTCAAATCTACTAGAGGGTTGAGGCAGGGGGTCCCCTTTCTCCTTTTCTTTTCATTATTATGGCTGAATGCTTGGGTAGGTTCATGGAAAACTGAGTAAGGGATGGAGAAATCAAGGGATTATGTCCCTCTTCTGCTAACCAAGTGTGCTATCACCAACAATTTATTGATGACTAGGTTATTATGGGAGAGGCCTCGGTTAAAAATGCTACTTATATTAAGTAAGCTCTGACTAAATATGGGAATGCTTTTGGTCAAACTATTAATTAGGAAAAAATCTTTGTGTTCCTCTTTAATGTTCCAGAGAAGAGGAAGATCAGAATCATGAGGATTCTGGGGTGTGATTTGGGGACCCTCCCTGGCACTTACCTTGGGCTGCCTCTCTTTTTGGAACCCCCTGACACTTTCTGGAGCTCTCTTGTTGATAGATATCATAGTAAACTTGCAAGATGGAAAGGACTTATGTTGAGTCAAGTGGGAAAGATTCAGATTCTCAGAGCTACCCTTCAAGGACTTTCACTGTATGCTTTTGGGGATGCTATTAAAAAAATTCAAAAAACTTTCTTATGGACAGGTACGGAGAAAAAGAAGAGGATTGCTCTCTTAGCTTGGGAAAAAGTTTGTAGACCTACTACTAAAGGGGGACTTGGCCTCCAAAGAATCAGAAATCTCAACAATCATCTCTTGGGTAAATTAAGTTGGAGATATTACAATTCCATGGGAGAATGGACTCTAATTTGGGACAAGTACAATAAGGACCACCCTAACTTTTTTTCTTTTCTTGATTATGACAGGATTTCTGGAGGATATTTTATATGGAAGAATGCCATGAAAAATAGATTTATCATTAGAAAAGGAATGATATGGAAAGTTGGAAATGGCAAAAATATTCTCTTCTATGAAGATGAGTGGATTTTATAGGCTCCCCTTAAGGACTATCCTAGATGGCAGAACTTCAAAAAATTTTGTAGGGTTAGATTTGGAAGGAAAGTGGAGGATTATTGGGAAGGAGATCACTGGAAAGATCTGACTGTTATTGACATTTTGATGGGACATCTTAACCAAATTATGGAAACTACCACCCTGATTGAGGAGGAGGATAGGATTATCTGGAAGTATACTTTGAGTGGTTCTTTTTCTACTTCTTCTATGTATAATAAGGAGTTTGAAGATCTGATTGAGCCTTTTTGGGCTAAGGCCTAGATAAAGGATCTTACTCCTAAGATCAATTTTTTTTTTTCTGGATCCTTTTACAAAATAAAGTCCTCACTATTGACAACCTTATGAGAAGAGGGATGACTATTGTCAATAGATGCTACCTTTGCAAGCAGAATGAAGAGAGTGTTGATCATATGATGATTCATTGTCCTTTTGTTAGGGTGATATGGGACAAATTTCTTATTCTTTTTAATTTAGAATGGGTTTTCCCTGAAAATTTGAAGGTGTATGTGGTAGATTTGGCCTTGTTAATCAACCATACACTTCAACATAGTCCTTCTTCATCAAATACATACAAGAATGAATATGATATTATTCATCTTGCCTGTCTGCATGATTCGACCTGTTGCCTTCTATCCAGGCGCGGTTTCAAAATAGCTCTCAGAACGAGAGTCTCACAACCATAGACCAATCTAGAATGAAGGATTTATGCTTCCATGAATGCAATGCAATGATTAATCTAGAAATGAAACATGCAAGATTAATCTAAAT
>MU227921.1:532497-547675 GCA_018584345.1 Thuja plicata | reverse complement strand
AGAAATTGAAATTAATCTATTGCAAAATGAGATTATTCTATATGAGATTATGAACTAAGAATGTAGCAACAATTTAGTATTCTAACAATGCATATGACTAGAAATTCAGGAAGGGTTTTGAATGAGAAATGGGAGTCCTTTTATAGACTCAGAGGTTTTTTAGAATAGAAACTTTCCTTTTTGAAATAAAATAGATAGAAAAGACAGTTTAAAATAGAAAGCTTTCTTTAAAAGAATACAATAAATTGTTTTCCCTTTGCTTTAACTATTTTCTTTCTTTGATTTTAATTGTTTTATTTATGATTTAACTGTTTTCTTTCTCTTTAAAGCACAGTCAATTCAAAGTTTCCATTTTTGAATTGGAGAGAAGATTTTTGAGAGAATATTTAATTAATAAAATAGAATATAACCTCATAATTGCTTTTTCTCAATTATCTGAATAATTAAATTCAATTATTGAAAATGAGGATATTTATTTAATAATTAAATATTATTTAATTCATTTTTATGTGTCTTAACTAAAGAGGGTGAATTTAATTTAATTTAAGTGCTAGGACTTTATAATTAAATTAATTCGATCATAAGGTTTGTTTAAAAAATAAATATTTAGGAATTAAATATGATGTATGATTAATACAGATTTAGGATTTTCTACATTTGACACTCAGGTCGAGTAGAGTTAGTTAAAACTCAGAATTGCCTAGTACAATAGGACTTTGATGATCTAGAAGAGTGACAAATGCAACAAAATTGGTTAGGGTTACAAGATGCAAATTTTCAGGTGTTACATTTTGCCCCTCTTTGAATTGATGTGCGAGCAGCACATTGATTCAAAGAATAGTCTGATGCTTGAAGCATAGAAGAATATATTTTGAAAATTGATGATGCCAAGATTTATTGATGAAGATTTTAGAGCCATCTCCAGGACCAAGCTTGACTCTCCATAGTCTAGGTTAGATTGCTGAGATGCCGATCAAGTAGAGTTTTCAAGGTTCATCTTCAGAACGAAGCTTGATCCTTAGGGATCTAGGTTAGAATGCCCTGATACCTAATAGATTGAGATTTTGAGAATCATCTCCATAACGAAGCTTGATCCTCAAGGATCTAGCTTAGATTGGCCAAATACCTATATAGATTGATATCTTTCACAAGGCTATCCCCAAAATGAGGCCCAACCTTTAGGAGTCAGGGTTAGATTGCCCTGATACCTATCCAACAAGATAATTAATAGAGTTTTGAGGACTATCTCCAAAATGAAGCTTAGTCCCCCAATATCTAGGTTAGATTGCCAAGACACTGGTTAGATTTACATCTTTCACAAGGCTATCCCCAGAACAAGGTTTAACCTTAAGGATTCAAGGTTAGATTGCCACGATACCTATCTCAAAAGATAGTAAATAGATGTTCAGAATCATCTCCAGAATGAAGCTTAGTCCCCCAATATCTAGGTTAGATCACCTAGACACAGGTTAGATTGATATCTTTCATAAGAATATCCCCAAAATGAGGCTCAAAGTTTAGGAGTCAGGGTTAGAATGCCCTGATACCTGTCTCAAAAGATAGTAAATAGAGGGTTTTAGGACTATCTCTAGAATGAAGCTTAGTCCTCCAATATCTAGGTTAGATTGCCCAGACATTAGTCAGATTGAGTTTTCGAGAATCATCTCTAGAACGAAGCTTGATCCTCAGGAGTCAAGGTTAGATTGCCCCAATTCCCAACAGATGATTTTTCAAGAATCATCTCCAGAACGAAGCTTGATCGTCAAGAATCTGAGTTAGATTTCTCAGATACTTAAAAGATGATGAGATGTAGGGAACAGAGATGCCCCTATTGATTGTGGAGTATCCAATTTTGAATATAACATACAAAAAAATAAACATGCCCCAAGTGATGAGATGCCCCTAGCAATGAGGACTTTTGAATATCGGATCAGATTGATTGAAAAATAGATTCAATGATATAATCATCCTGCCCCCTCAAGAGCGAAATTGAAAGATGACATGTCATAATGATAATGGAGAGCAAGAAATCATAGATAGATGTTGAATTAGAGATCAAGAAGAATGCAAAATAGATTCCAAAAGAATCTAGAAGATAAAGAATCAATTTCAAGAGATGTCAAGGTTTGGTTGACCAAGTTTGAATAGGGTTGACTAGAGTTGACTAGAGTTGACTTTTGAGGAAAAAAATCAAAGATTTGAGAAAATGATGATAAGATATGATTCTGACAAGAAAGTGATGTCAAAAATTCATCTGCACAAGCGTCTGATTGCGTTGGTCCCAAAAATTTTAAAATGCAATTTTGAGCTATATAGAAGTGTCAGATTTTGATTTTGATCCCAAAAATAGATTGAGCATATAGCTAAAGATAGACAGCGAGGATCGAACACTTGTGTAGTAGTGGTGAAGCTAGGACAGTGAAGAAGAACTCCCCAATGTATGAACCCAAGAGTATGCAATGAAAAGGACACTAAATCACTGCCGCGATGCAAGTCTAGAATGAAAATGCAATCCTATGCTAGATGCAATATGAAAATGCAATTCTAGGACATGGTTGTGAGACCCATCATAAAATCATCATCATTGAGCATTTTTTTGGAACAACAAAGTCGATACAACCCTTACTAGTGCCACAATGCAACCATAAGGATATGAATATGACTTGCATTGGATAAAATGTAGGAAACGAACGTAAGCACCAGGGCACAAAAGCCAAGATGACCTGAACATTATTTCCAGTTAATGTTGCAAGAGTACACTAGTATCAAGGAATTAAAAGCCAAGATAAACATGAGTGCTATCATGCATAAACAAATAGAGCAATAACAAACAGAGAAATAACAGACAAGGAGATAGTACCAACCTCACCATGGCATGCAAATAAACAAGATCGAGGGATGTGAGGCTATTCCACCTTAGTGCGGGAGCTCTTATCACATACACCCTATTTATTTGACATTGTTGGATCATCGGGACCACACCAACAAGTAGTAGACAAAGAAAATATCAATGAAATTCATGAGAACAGAAAACATACAAAGAAATATTCAATCATATCTCAGCCAGTTTCAAAGTTTTCTAATATATTCATGTTTAGAGGTGTTGAAAAATACCATTGTGCTTGTGAGTGCATTGTGTTTGATTGTTATCGATAGATGTTTACATTTGAGATATCCGATGTGTGTTGAAAAACATAGATGTGTCCAAAGATAGTGTTAAAAAACACTGTTTATGGTGGTGTTGAGAAACACCAGTTTGTGTCAGTAGAGTGTTGTCCTTTAGAAAAGACAAGATTACTGACTCAGGTGTAAACCAAAGATGTGGTCAAATGGGGGACCCATGCCCCCAAGTAACGATGACTAACTTGACGTATGTTGTGAGGACAAACCAGATTTGATTTCCCCCAGGCATATGGTGTTGAATTAGTGTTAAGTCAGAAGGGTTCGCAAAGGAACTAGAGTGTCACAAAAGTGACCGAAAGCTATGTATAAACTAAAGGAAAGAATCATCAAGACCGAGTATCAATAGATAGAGCGTTTGAGGATAAATCCAACTATAACAGATGTGAGAAATCTCAATAGTATAGCGACAGTAGGTAGACACAGTGAGAACCACTAGTGATCAACGTGAGAGAGATGCTCATGATAAGAGATCATACGACTAGCTAGACATCAGTAGGCAGACGCAGTGGGAACCACTGGTGACTGATGTTAGGAATATTCTCAAGGAAAGAGAACTCAGTATAAGCTAAGTGACAGTAGGTAGACATAGTGAGAACCACTAGTGACTTTCATGAAGTAGATCCTTAAAAGTAATAAGATAGTCCCCCCTAGACTAGGAGGGTTGTCTTGAGAGTATGACCAGTTTCAATCCATATAAGTTGGTGTCTTGATGGGAAACAAAAAGAAAATGTAAGTAGGAAAGAAACAATGTAGGAAAGCAAATGCGTAAAGCCAAGTGGTGTTGTGATAGATATAGCATTATGGAACAAGAGGTGCCTATTTACTAGGTTTTCACCTTCTTGGCAGAAGTTCTTTTTTTGGCTACCATGACGCCTGTTTGCCAGGTTTTCATCAATGGCACTTTTTTTCTTTTTTTCTTTTTTTTGTATTTTTTAATTTTTAATTTTTTTTGTATTTTTGGAATATATGATTTTTTTTGGAGATACATCAAAGCGCCTATTGCTAGGTTTTCACTTAGATGATCATTTTTTTAGGAATTTTTCAAATTTTTAGAGTTTTTTAGAGATTTTGCAATTTTTAGATTTTTAGAGATTACTCGATCTCAAGCAAGATCACAATGGTTTGCCCCAATGTCTAGCAAGGTGTAGGACATTGCAGATGGATTAGAAAGCTAATGTATGAGATGAATAGCCAATGATGGATGAAGAGGGTGAATGCGACCCTCAAGGACATTCTCTTCAAGATTACCTAAGCTAGGGAAAAAATAATATAGCAATGTAGGCTCATGGAGCGATGTTGTATAGCATTTAGGGTAATGACCTAATGTCATGAAAAGTATGTGGTCCAAAAGAGTGGACATGTCAAGAGACTTCTAAGAACTTGTTTTTCAATTTTGAGCAAGACCAAGGGGTCAATTTCATAGTATAGGATATAGCTATGATCAGGATAAAGGTTGATGGAGGTATAAGTGCATGTTTTGGATTATGATAGGAATGCACAGAGATAGGAAGGACAGGCTTGGGATAAGAAAGATCACAATAGGGTAGCATGCATAAGAGAAAGTAAATAGGCTGATGGAAAGGATAACAAATGTCAGGATACATAGTGTTCACGGATAGGCTCAACCTTGTCAAGATCAGCAGAAGGAACATGGATGCTCATGAGATAGCTAGATGTAAGATATGATAGATAGGATTACATGGAAGGAACTTTCCCCAAAGTGAAGAGTGCAAGTAGGAGGATTTATGCATGACACCTATTTGCCAGGTTTTCATCATGGTACTTATCCAAGGCGCCACAAGAAGTGGTTTTCACCATAGGATGGATTGATTTATCTTTACTTTTTCTACCAAAGTGCCTGTTTACCAGGTTTTCACCAAGGCACTTTTTTTCTTTTTTTGAACTTTTTGATTTTATGGAGGAACTTAAGCTTCTAGCTCTTTAGATAGTGCTCCTCTGAAAGATATGCTATAATAGGCCAAGGCCGATGAAAATATGCTCAAAGATGTTGATAGGGTGATGGTAGAGAAGATGATATGGAGGATAAGGAATATGGTAGCCAAGGATTTATATAGTGGATTGGATAAGAGGGATGGAAGGATATGAGATGGATGGGTAAGAGGTAGGTGTAGGATATTGGATAGGGTATGGTGATAAGATCAACATTGACACACCCCTTGAAGGGTAGTGGGTGAATGGAGGAAAAGTGGATGGAATAGCTTGAGACATTGATGGATGAGTGGATATGGATCTGGTATGCAAGGACCCAAGATGGAGTTAGAAGATGGGAGATGAAGTGGAAGAATTTCGAAGCTTGGATGTCAACTCTAACTTTTCCTTTTTGTTCAATTCTTTTAAGATAGACTTGGGAATCCACATAACTTTTGATTTTGTTTTTGTATCCAAGTCTTTTTGAAGAGCCTTGGGAATCCACGTAGCTTTTGATTTTCATTTTATTTTGGATGATTTAGAACGCAATTCTTCCATAATGGATTTAGGAACCCATATTTTATTTGATTTTATTATTTTCTTGGATTTAGAATGCAAGTCTTCCATGATGGATTTAGGAACCCATGTTTTCTTAGTGGACCCTTGTGGTCTCTTGGATATTTCCTTTTTCTTTGAAGTCACATGTTGATTAGATGGGACATAGTGATCTTCATATGTAAGTGGATTCTTGTATTTTTTATTTCTTCATTGTACATCCAAATTGTTTCCAAAAGACTTTGGAATTATGGATGAATGAGGTTAGTGATTGGTTCATATGGATTGGGTGATAGGGAGAATTCGAGGATGTATTTCTTTGTTGATCTTGATAGGAGATAGGGTAAGTGAATGACAAGCTAGTATTGATAGGGATGGTGGATGGAGGGACATAAGGACCCAATATAGATGGAAGGTTTGACGGTCTCAACTTTGAGATATAAGGACCAAGGATGGATTTGGAGGATGGAGAAGGTTGATGCTTACATTTGAATGGAGGGATATAAAGTGTGGAAGGGATATCAACATCTTTGGAGTGAGCTGCATGACCAAGGATCTTCTCTTTTGAATTCATCTTCATATCAATAGGAGCATGAGTAGCTTTGATGGGAGCAACTGAAGCTTGAGAGGATGTATTTTTCTGCAAGGGATTTAGAGGAATTATGTTTTCTAGATATGGAGGAGCATGACATGGAGATAATGGGATGCTCTGATCTTGACAAGGATCTTTAGATGGTGTACAAAGGGTACTTTTCTCTTTATTTTCAATAGGTTCCTTAGAGATGGTGGAAATGATATCTTGATCTTTCTTGGGAGATGGATAAGATATAGGAGATGTAAGAGTTTCTTCTGGGAAGAAACGGAAGGGGATGATAAAATCATCATGAGTCTCTTGAGATGTGTGACTTTGGTCAACCATTGGATAAGGATGGATGGTGTCTTGATCTTGATCATTGTTGATATTTGTTTCTTTGCACATTGGATTTCCCTCTTGACATGGAGCCACTTCTATGGATGGTGTGGGAGTTCTGATATGCATGAGGGATACTTGAAAGGCTAATGGAGTATCATTTTGAGTAGGCATGAAAAGCATTGAAGCACGTGGAAGCTTGGGGTGTATGATCTTTGAAGCCTAAGAAAGGCTTGCATCTGTATGCCAGTTAGCTTGGATCTCTTTAAGAGGTAGTCCTTGAGAGTAAACATAGTCATCAGTAGGCTCAGTCTTTGATAGAGATGGGTGTTAGTATTTTTTCTTGCTAGGCCTCTGAAAGATACTTGAAATCTTAAACAAATCTATGACCCCTTAATGCCTTTTGACACTATGACTCAAGCAAGGGAAAAACACTAATTGATGAGGTTCTTGATAACACTAGGGATACCTATTACCACATCCTTCTTTTTTTGAGATCCACTAACTCAGACAGGTTTTACCTATGACTGATTACTGTCTTAACAGTATCTTTAGAGTGAATTGAACCTTATGTGATGAATGCTCTATTTTATATGGAAATGTATATAACAATACAGATGACTATGATTATTCTAAGGATAAGCTTGGCAATCCAAATCAATATCTTAATGATAACAAACAACAACATAAGCAAGAAATACATTCTTCTTTCCTTTTGCAACTCTTATGAATCTAGGAGGAATAACCTATTTGATTTTCTCTTTAAGAAATAAACAAACTTCAACTGTAACCCTTAGGAATACAAATGATTGTACAAAATACTCTGAAAGTGATTGATTTAAATAGTTTTTAAATGCTTGGATGATGATGAATCACTTGACAAACTCTAAACCAGTGCCTATCCTTGAGAAAATAGAGTCAAAAGATGTAAATCAACAGAAATACACAAATAAGAATACTGTAGGATGCCTTACAACCTACATACAACTCAGATAAAATGCCTTACAAACTTATCCTCTCACTTCTACAATATTGTATCAAATCCTCAGTTATTGCAGTACTCTCTGAAACTACTCACAAATTTTAATTCTTCCCTTAGAAGAAACTTGAAAATAATTAAATAACTACCTTATAGCCAATATGTTTAAGATGCCTTACAAATTAAACATAAAAGAGTGCATACAATAAGAAAAGAGAAAACAACAATGTAGAATAAAATTGCACTGTATTTTTATTCATATATTCTGCTTCAAGTACATATAAAGGCTTAAAAGCTCAAAACACAGACAGAAATCAAAAGGTCTATCTTCAATTATATTTCATCCTCTTCTACAATTACAACTTTGATCCTATATATAGGTCCTTAACCATCTTGGAATCCTTTATTTTAGGATGCAACAAGCTTTGGATGGTTTAAGGAACCTAACCCTAAAAGTACAGAACAAGACAAAATAAGAGAATTTAGAAGCGGTGGGAGGACAAAAATAGAGGACATAGATCTGATATTCTTTGTCTCTTTTGGAATCTGGCACCTTTGTATGAAAGTGTTCAGGATAGCTTCTGGTAGTTGCATTAATACTGAGTGACCACCATTACAGGCTAACCTACACTCATCTCTATTTATAGCTAACCTCCATGTGCTCATTAATCAGGTGCCAGGTGTTCCCTTCTACTCTTCATCTAGAATTTCCTCTTCAATCACAAACTTCTTCTTCTTTGGCCTAGTCATCAGCTCCCATGCTGTCACTTCATCATTTGTTGGCCACTTGAAGTGTTGAGTGCCCTGTACCTGTGCCTTTTGTCTCTCCCATCTAACATCAGTGATGTTCTTAACATCCATTAGAAACTTATAAATGTTAGTTTCAGCCTTGAATGCCTCATCTAATATCTTATTAAATCCCTCAATATCCAAATCTGATCCCAAAATAAATGCCTCATTATTAGGCATCTTTCTGTCAAACTCATTCCTCCAGGCATCTAAAGCCTTTACCTAATCATCTTCTCCTCTTAGGGAAGGAACAAATCTATTAAAATCTGCAAAAAAGAGGCTCAATTTAACCTCTATTTGATTCAATTTGCCTTTGAAGAATGAGAGAGCAACATTAACCTTTTTGATCTCATCTTCCACCTCTATTACTACCTCAGGCAAATCTGACCTCAAGGTTTGCAAAGAAGCAAGTTTTTCAAATAACTGCACCCTGGGAGACCATTTGGTAAAATAGGGGTTCAATATAGCAAGATACCCCATTACCTCACCATGCAAAGTTGGCAACTTATTATAAGCATTAAGGATAACATCAGTCTTATCCTTTAATACATCAATTATGTGTTGTAGAATGCCCTTAAATGCATTCAAAGCAATTTCATTTTTCTTCTCTCCTATATCCTCCTTCTCAACCACTTCTTCTGAATTTGCTTTCTCCTCAATTTTCAAAGGTGGTTGTGAAGGTACATACACTACCTCAGGTTTTTCTTCTAATTCCTTCAATAGCCTTGCAATCACCTGATCTTGCTGGTGTATTTTGATGTGGCACATTTCTCAGTCTTTTGCCAATGCACTGGTCTCCTCTATCAATGTGCTAAACTTATCAGACAGCTGCTTAGTCTTGTCCTCATTCAAGTGTGCCCAATGTGTCATGATCTAGGATATTTCCAAATCCCCTGTATTCTGTACTGACCAGACCATTTGATTGCTTACCATGTTTTCTTGAATGTTTACTAGCTGAGGCTTCTGGTCTTTAGGGAAACGGCTCCACATGGAAAAGGCTTGAGATTTTGGGCTATAACCAAAACCCTTAATCATATCTCCTATTTGCACCTCACTTGCCATCTTCAAATCTGGCTATTTTTGTATCAGATCAATTATGATGGCAGAAGCCAAATCCCAACCCTTGCCAAGCAATATGCCACTACTCGATACCATTTTTCTGGCCTCATCGGGTGAGATGTCTTCACTGTCTGGGTCATATGATTGTAGGGCCACTAGGTCCTCATTTTTCACTGTTTCCTCCCCATCAAAATTTAATTGGGCTCTAATTTGTTCCTTTTTGTACCACCTTAGGAAGTCTTTAAACTCCTTAGTTTTGATGAAATCATCATCATTTAAAAATTGTTGTTGATGTATCAACCTTTCATCAATACAAGCCTTAAGAGGTAATTCAACATTTTCCTCCATATCAGGTTGCTTTTCCTTGCCCTGCCTAATCAACTTTCTTAGGTTATGGTCATATAACCTATTCCCAAGAACAAGGGCACTTGTTCTATCCCTTTTCTTTTCTTGCCCCTCAGCTGAAGGCTGGCCTACTTCCATCTATTGCCTTTTGGCTGAAGGCTCTTCTACATCATCAAGTTGTGTGGCCTTTGTGAAGTCAACAATGTGGCCCTCAGCTCCCTGCAACAGTGGTATCTCTGCAACATTCTACTGAGGTTGAGCATATCTATCTGGCCAGGCATTCAGACTCTAAATGATCTAGCTCTTGGGCTCCTTTCTTGTCAAGAACATTCTCAAGTTGTTCACAAAGAATATAAAAATTGTCAATCATGGCCTTGATTCTATTAAAATATGATAAATCAGGATAGAAACCTCCAAAAGCCAATCCATTTCTATTGATTTGCATCTGTAGTCTCAGTAATTCTTGAATCCTTGATCTCCTTGTCTTGATCTCATCCTCATCAAGAAGATATCTTGTCGCATCCTCTTTAATGCATTCACAATGGACATTTGTATTAGGGATTGTAGGTGTATATAGCCTTCTGACTCCTGCCATAAAACCCTTAGGATCAATATATCTATATGAGGCTGTCCCCATTCTACAACTTTGCAGCCACTGGCTGACTAAATCAATGGCACCTTTGCCAATAGTAAAATTGAAGATTTTGAATTGTCTATGGGTTAAGGTCCCCTTCTTGTGTGGTGCAAAGTACTCATTATCTATTAATAACAACTGCCATATAAATTCCATGGCAGCAACTCTTGTTGGCACGTGGTAAGGCAAGATATGGAGAGGATGTATACATCCATATACCCTTATTATTGTAAAATTCTCTTCAAGGAAGAAATCTCCCCAATTATGATTTCCCTCCCATTTGTCTAAATATTCATTAGGTCTTAGTAGTTGCATAATCTTAATTGGGAGCCTTGTCCTGCTGATGCCTATGCTCTGTACTATTCAATATACAATCCAATTTTGGAATGCATAGTAGTCACAGTCCTTGGATGTATAATTCCAAATCTTTACCCAGAACTGAATGGGATTAGGTTCGTCTTGAAAAATCCTCTGAGGGCTCAACTTGTTTACATCCATGATTACAAAATTAAAATGTAACAGGAGATGCATGAGGATGGAGTAGTGTAAGAACCTAGGTTCTTTCTCCTTAGGATCCTTCATCTTCTTCTGAGTTGCTACAAATCCTTCATGCATCTTATCAATGATATATTGTATATAATCATAGCTTGTGCTAGAATGCACCTCCTGTAGATCCAACACCATCATCAATATTTCAGCATTAATCTTATCTGCTTCCCCATCTATCCCTAGCACCCTACAGAGGGCATAGGCAATGTATTTAATGTAGAAATGCAGGTCCTTGAAGTAATACGGGGTTGTCCTAGGCATAGGATAAAGATGGTTTTTTATCTCCTTGAGCATGTGTTTCTGTAATTGTCCCTTAGCAATACCAGGCTTCAAATTGTACCTCACCTCTTGCTTAGTAATGTCAATCTTGGTATAGATAGTACTATACAAGCCAAAAGCTTGCATAAATGAATTTCTATTTAGGATGAGCAGGGCAGTGCCATCATTCCTCTTAATTGTCTAAGACAAGACATCATAATGACTGGCAAGGCCTAAGAACAAATCTACATCTATGTAAACATCAGGAACAATCAATCTAGCCAAACCACAGGTCCAAGGGTTTGATACTGGGATGACTTTATCAGAATTTTTATAGAAATAGTTAAAGAGGGAAAAACCTATTGATCCTAGAGTATCAGCATCCCTGATGTCGCAGTAGTCATCAATAAGCACATTAGTATTTTCCCTCCTATTTTGAGTTGAACTCGGAAGCAAACTGAGGAATTCATCAGTGTAATTTCATTTCCCCTTCGCCTCTTCATCTATATATTCACTTCTCCCGCTGGTAGAAGCCACACTGACTGCTCTGCTCATGTTTACTTTGCTTCAATCCCCTTTTTCTTACTGATATTGAAACAAATCTTCTCCGTATACTCACTTTACTTCACTGTGCACTATTCTCAGAAATTCAAAGCCTTCTAATCAATTGAGTACTCTGCAACTTATCTAATTTCTTCTCTCTTCTGAAAATACCTAGCATTTCTTCATTTTGAAATTCTGAAAGCAAGTTAAGTTAAAATGAATCCTCAATCAATTCTTTATGGTAACTATTCCAAGTACACTGCTCATCATTTGAAAAATCATCAATTCATGTCTTCAATTCAGCATGCTGTGAATTAATTGAAAACCTAGCCATAACCCATGAGTGTGACAGGAAATCAAGTTCATATATGTGTATCTTCAAGGAAAAACTTATAAAATTCAAAGGTGATGACATGTCTCTATGTGATTGGCTCTTTGTCATACATCTCAGCTACCCTTTTTACATAGTAATCAATATCCAAGCTTTTCATTGGATGCTGAATGATTCATGTTGTCATGTCAGCCACTGCCGCCTTTTTTTATGATTTCATATTTAGCGACTACACAACTGTGTATAATCTCCTTGTCTCTAACCCAAGTCTTTAACCCTTGATTCCTCTAGAGATCTAGCGACCATGTTACTTTTTTTGTATTGGTTAACCATAGTTCATTTCTGGCGATCACGGGACTATGTAAATCAAAGTCGCTGGATGAAAAATCTAACTCATATTTTACTCAGAGACTCTATGACTGACAGTTACCTTTAGCCCTTACAGTTATCTCCATGTTGCTGAATGCTTGCTTTCCTTTATGAGACCCCGTGACTACCATTGGTCGCTTGATCACTGAATACAAATGTTAAGTGACAAAGCTTTAGAGATAATGCAACAAGCCTTTTACCCTTAAGCTCATCTGGAGACTACGCGACATACCCTTATCTCTAAGTCGCGAGTACATTTTCCTTTGGGATATTTTACTTAGAGACCTCGCGACCACCATTGGATCTTTTAATGATTGCATCTAACGGCTCCTGCTAAGTTGCTGAGTAAATTTTATTTACCCTTAGATTATCTGGAGACCATGCAACAACAAAGGTTTTACTCAGTCTCTTTATTTCTAAATGATGCTTTTCCTTTTGAAGATTATGTGACTGATAGTTACCTTTGGACACGTGTCTCTCTCTATCACTTGTCTCTGAATCGCTAAATGGAGAACTGACTCTGCATTCCAATCCTGGGACAACCTGACTGCATCATATCTCAATCTGCTTGTGGTTAGTCATGAAGTCTCAACAACTTTCACTTAACCGCCATTCTTTTTGGAGACTCTGTGACATGAGTTTTATGTTACTTAACTGCAGGCTAATTTCGCGACCACATGACATGAAAAAATTGCCAAGTCTTGAGACCAATCACTAACTGCTGGCTCTTTTACGCGACACTGCAACTGATCTGTGGGCCCATTCACAAACTACTGACATGTTTGTTCACTTGGAGACTACGCAACATGAATGGCTCCACCAAGTCTCATAACGCAGAAGGAATATTCCAATTTTTTGAGAGACATCCCGACTTAAGCCAATCGCCAAGTCATGAGATAAAAAGGCATATGCGATCAGGATCACGCGACCAAGCGACCATGCTTTAAAACACATGACTTAAGTTACTTTCAAAAAGTAATGCCAAAATAAAAGCGTGATAAATGTCTTAGGGTTTTTCTCATTTTGGCCTATAAAACAAGACCTAGGGTTTCAAGGTTTTTCATTTGCACAGAGATTTTGACCTGAAGACCCTAAGATTTCAATAGGAAAATTACAAGGAACTGAGACACTTGTGGCTTTACAAAAGAAAAGAGCATGGGGATCATAAAACTTCGGCAAATAGACCAAAACCAGGAATACAACCAATAGTGGCTCTAATGAGGATTGACTAAACATAGTTTATGGCAAAGAACCACAGAATCTCTGGTTGCATACCTCTTCAAAAATAGAGCAAAACACCCAAAGAAAAAAGGGAAATATATACTGAACTTTACAAACAAAGAAGGGAAATATTTACATATGATACATATTCACATGTGCATTTCTTTGATCTTTACTTAAATAAAGGCTTCATGAACTACCCATGCACAGGCAACTCAAAACTTTCTCCCTCCATATTCTTTAATAACTATGAGTCTTTCCCAAAATTTTCTGAAACAATAAAAGGTCCTAGCCATAAGGACTCAAATTTCTTGTGCTTACCTTTGTCCTCTGCCCTTGCATTCCATTGGAGAACTAAGTCACCAGCCTGGAAATTTCTCTCAGTAGCCCTCTTGTCAAACAGATACTTCATCTTTTGTTGTAACTTTATATTCTCTCTGACTATTTCTCCTTGCTTCATCCAATTCAATCAATTGTATCATTCTATCTTGCATATTGTCAGAGACATCTAAATGTTCTTCTTGTATTAATTGGCATACTGGTAATAGATTGTTAATTGGCAACCTTGATTGTAGACCATATACCAACTCAAAAGGAGACTTACCATTTGCCTTCTTAAGTGTTATCCTATCAGCCCAGAGAGCTAATTTCAATTTTGTGTGCAATGTTATTTTATTTTGTTCCAGAGTCCTCTTCAGTATCTTCAATATACTTTTATTGCTAGACTCAGCTTGTCCATTAGCCTATGGGTGATATGGGGATGAATATGATATTATAATCCCATACCTTTCATAGAAACTTATCATAATCCCATACCTTTCATAGAAACTTTTCATTTCTTCTGATCTGAAACTCATAGCATTGTCCATTACTAACTTAACAGGTACACCAAAACTGGTTAAAATATTCTCCATGAGAAACTCAGTAACCACCTTGCTTGTTGCTTTCCTTGTAGGGATAGCTTCAATCCACTTAGAGTAATCTGTGGCAACCAAAATCCAACTATGCCCTGCACTAGACTTCTCCTGAAATTCACCAATAAAGTCAATCCCCCACATAGAAAAAGGAGCTTCAGTACTCACTGGATTCAGCAACAGAGCACCTGCAAATTTTAGTTTATTGGAAAACCTTTGACATGGTTCACATTTTCTGACATGTATATAAGTATCTTTGAATAAATTAGGCCAATAATACCCTACCCTTAAAATCTTATGGGTGGTGGTTTTAGCAGAAAAGTGACCTCCACATTCTCCTTCATGCATCTCAGTCAGAACTTTCTCAGCTTGGTATCTATCAAGGCACAACAATAGTACACCATTCTTATATTTCCAAAACAAGTCACCTTAGATCAGAGTATACCTTTGAGCTTGCAATTTCAGACTTTTCTTCTGATTTTTAGACAAATGATCAGGACACTTAGCATTTTTGAGAAAGAAAACAATATCAGTATAATATGGTTGCCTTTCTATACTAGTAATGGCTTGGTCATGTATTTCTGTCTGATTTAGCTATACTAAATCCAGG
>MU227921.1:508955-530555 GCA_018584345.1 Thuja plicata | reverse complement strand
AATCATCATTTTTTAGAGCAACATTTGCTAAAAAATCAGCCATAATATTTTTTGACCTTTCTAACCAACTTATATCAAAGGCATCAAACATTTCAAGTTGATCCCAAATAGCATATTTGTACATTTTACGTCTATCATTTTTTACAGCATATTTGGATTTGACTTGTGCTACCACTAACTCAGAATCACCATAAACTTTTAAACATTTTATACCATGTTTGATAGCAATTTCAAGTCCTAAGAATAGAGCCTCATACTCTGCAGTATTGTTTGTACATTGGAAGGCTAACATAAATGAGTACTTAAAAGTTGTACCTGATGGAGACATCAACAATACTTCTGCCCCTAATCCTTCTTTAGAGAAAGCACCATTAAATTACATTTTCCACAATCCATCTTCCTACAAGATTAATTCTTTGTTCAAAGGGTCAGCTTCTTGATCTTGACAATAAAGTTCATTTTTTTGCATTCTAAAATTTTCCATGTCTATGTCAATGCAACAGTTAACATTGGTGTCCTCAAATGTTTCTATCATGTGGGGAGTTCTTCTCTCCCTCAAGACCTTAACATTTTCCACAGCAATGTTGAAAGTAGCATATGATAAATCATTTTGTATACTACCTCCCATTGAATCACTCCATTTTCTTGATAGCAACATGCCATAATGAGGTGGTATGTCAACCACAAGAACATTCATAGTCATTACTACATCAGGGCATACTACTAGTCTATAAGGCATAGCCTCAATGGTACCAATCACAGGGACCTCTCTAGAATCCATAGCTCTGCATCTCCCATAAGGTGTATCAACTTGTAGCCCCATTTCCCTCATGATTTCAACTGGCATAACTGTATTAGAGGCTCCTGAATCAATCATACATTTCTTGAGCATTTTATCATTAATTATCAATGAAAGAAAAAATGGGTCAACAACTTTTGGGGAAGAAGTTGCATTCAAGAATATTTGAGGAATTTCAAATGTCAACACCTCTACTTCATTTTCCTTGGTAGTTGGCTTCTTAGAAACATCTACTGGACTCTGAACCTTTAATGTGGGTACACTATTTAATAATGACATTACTTTTTCCTTGTGCTCTTTAATCCTCATCATTTCCAGAAATGGAACCTTAACTGTCATCTGGGACAGACATTGACCCATATCTACTGGAGTGTATCTCATATCTGAAAATTTTGATTTGTCAATAATGACATCATTTTCTTCATTGTGTTCTTTTTGAGCTGACTCTTTTAACTTTTTATTTTCTACCTTTTGAACAGGAACAATCTTTTCTTGTCTTTTCACATCTTCCTCTTGTACAACATTTGGCTCTATGGCTTTTGTAATAATCTTGACCTTATGTTTATTTACATTTTCACTATGTCCATCTTTCTTCTGCACATATTTGGTGTCTATTTTATTTTCCTTTATAAAGACACCTGAGGGTTGGCTACCAGCACCACCTACCACCCTGTTCCTCAAGTGGTAATTGCTTCTAGCTTTATTCACTAACTCTATAGTGATTCTAGCCTTCTCTTCTTCTGAAGCTTTCCTGATGAGTGGAACATCTTGATTGTCTTTGGCATAGCATCTTATATCATCATTAGTTTCCTCAATTTCACTATCAGATAAGATCAGTTGATGATGATTCTCCATCCTTTCTTGTGAAATATAATAATCATGATTTTCCTCTTCATTGTCTGAATCTACATCATGGCATGAATAGGTATTGGTCATACTATGATCACACTATTCACCATCATCATTCCCTGGTTCTTCACTTTCTCTCAAGTCTAGAGAGACAGTACAAAAATTAGGGTTATGAGGGGCCTCACATGCTTCACAGCAAGTATCATCATTGCAAAAATGAACAGAGTTTTTGTGAAGAGGGTCTGGAGTTTTGTTGTCTGTTTTATCTTTTCTAAGTATAGCAACCATCTTTCCATCCTTGAACTGAGTCCCATAGGGATGGTTTTGCATCCTATTCTGAGGATTGTAGGTAGCATTATAAGAGGGTCTATTGTTCTGAGGAGATTTATACTCTTTGTACTCTAGTTCTTTCAAATTACTCCTACTAAACCTTGAATCATCCCTCCTATTTAGCTTACCAGATACTCTTCTATTCATTTTAATATTGACTACTATTTTATAAGCGTCAGTAAGAGTTCTAGGATTCTTATCCCTAAGAGCATATCCCATTTTAGAATCAAAAGAGTTCAAATAGGTTGCTAAACATACCTCTTCATCCAGCCTTATCTTCAGAAATAATTTGTGCATAGCTCTTTGAAATCTGGTATTAAACTCTGTGACTTCCTCATTATAGTTCTTTTTAATATTATTGAACTCATTCAATAAAAAGCCTTTATTTTTTTTGTCTCCATATTGATCTTTAAACAATTCAATCAACTCATCCATTGAGACAAAAAATCCATTAGATAGGCTTCTAAACCACTCTCTTGTATCTTCAACTAAGGACTGAACAAACAATTTCATCAATACATCCTCATGAGTGATATTCAGATCATCAACAAAATCAATGAATTTTCTAAGATGTGTTTCACAAGATATAACATTATTACCTACAGATTTAGGGAGTTTTTCTCCTATGTCACCCACATATTTAGGAAAAGCATTTGGATATCCAGGTATACCAACAAAATTAAATTGTTTATACCTTTCATTGTGCAAGGGTTTCCTTTGAAAGCTATCATCCTCCTTAGTAGTGGTGGCCCTTGTCTTGGAAGCAGTAACATTCTCTGGGCTAGCATAAGCATATTTTGAGGACTGTAAAAAATCTATCTTTTTCTTCATTTCAATTGTGCCAGCCTCCATTTGAGCCTTTTCTAACATTTTTTCCATAGTTTCTTTTTCAACTCTTAATTTTTCCAAATCAATGTCCAACTTGGACATTTGTTCAATGAGAGGCTTTTGAAACTTGGGTTCTTGATTCCTACTTTCACTCATCTTTTGCTTTCCTTTATCCTTTTGTGAAATAGGAGCCTTATGAGTGACTAGTATTTCTTGGTCCCTTTGAGACCTCTTAGTATCTTTTATACTTTGATTCTTTGAAGACTTTCTTTTTTTCTTATCCACATTCTTAGGGTCACTCATTTTCTTTCTCATTTCTCTTTCTTTCTTCATTTGTTGAACCAGGGCTAGATGTTTCAAAATGAACTTCTCTTCATTTTCCAACATATCAGAAGGAGCATCTTCTGAATCTGAATTAGAAGTACTAGCCTCTTCTCTTTCAATTGAAGTGGAGGTGACTGTGGGTGTTTCCAATACCCTTTCAGCTGCCTCTTCATAATCTAAATTATTTCCCTCCTGAGACTGTTGACTTGTGTTTATTTCTCTCCTAATATTGCCCTCTTTACCTTTTGGAGGGGTCTCATCCATGTTAACTGGATTTTTCTTTTTTCTCTAGGACATCTCCATCCTTGAGGATGATGGAATCCCATCATATAATACTTTCTCAGGATTTGTTCTCATCCTTGACCTAGTATTCATTATTGAAAGATATTCACTCACTTTGCACTAATCTCAGAGATTTTCCTTTAGAGTCGCCACCCAATCACTTGGGATAAATGAATACTTATCAAATGAGAAATCTGACAACAACCACTGGTATGATTTGTAAAAAATTTTAATCTTCGAATAACTTGAGACTTCTGACTACTTGGACTAGAGATATTCTGAAACTTGTCAACCAGACTTTATAATCTCTAATCCCCAGTAGAGTCGCCAATTTGCTAGTGTTTTTTCTTGCTAGGCCTCTGAAAGATACTTGAAATCTTAAACAACTCTATGACCCCTTAATGCCTTTTGACACTATGAATCAAGCAAGGGAAAAACACTAATTGATGAGGTTCTTGATAACACTGGGGATACCTATTACCACCTCCTTTTTTTGAGATCCACTGACTCAGGAAGGTTTTACCTATGATTGATTACTGTCTTAACGGGATCTTTAGAGTGGATTGAATCTTATGTGCTGAATGCTCTATTTTAGATGTAAATGTATATAACAATACAGATGACTATGATTATTCTAAGGATAAGCTTGGCAATCCAAATCAATATCTTAATGATAAAAAATAGCAACATAAGCAAGAAATACATTCTTCTTTCCTTTTGCAACTCTTATGAATCTAGGAGGAATAACCTATTTGATTTTCTCTTTAAGAAATCAACAAACTTCAACTGTAACCCTTAGGAATATAATTGATTCTAAAAAATACTATGAAAGTGATTGATTTAAATAGTTTTTAAATGCTTGGATGATGATGAATCACTTGACAAACTCTAAACCAGTGCCTATCCTTGAGCAAATAGATTCAAACGATGTAAATCAACAGAAATACACAAATAAGAATACTGTAGGATGCCTTACAACCTACATACAACTCAGATAAAATGAATTGCAAACTTATCCTGTCACTTCTACAATATTGTATCAAATCCTCAGTTATTATAGTACTCTCTGAAACTTCTCACAAAGTTTAATTCTTCCCTTAGAAGAAACTTGCAAATAATTAAATAACTACCTTATAGACAATATGCTTAAGATGCCTTACAAATTAAACATAAAAGAGTGCATACAATAAGCAAAGAGACAACAACAATGTAGAATAAAATTGCACTATATTTTTATTCATATATTCTGCTTCAAGTACATATAAAGGCTAAAAAGCTCAAAACACAGACAGAAATCAAAAGGTCTGTCTTCAATTATATTTCATCCTCTTCTAAAATTACAACTTTGATCCTATATATAGGTCCTTAACCATCTTGGAATCCTTTATTTTAGGATGCAACAAGCTTTGGATGGTTTAAGGAACCTAACCCTAAAAGTACAGAAAAAGACAAAATAAGAGAATTTAGAAGCGGTGGGAGGACAAAAACAAAGGATATAGATTTGATATTCTTTGTCTCTTTTGGAATTTGGCACCTTTGTCTGACAGTGTTTAGGATAGCTTCTGGTAGTTGCATTAAGACTGAGTGACCACCATTACAGGCTAACCTACACTCATCTCTATTTATAGCTAACCTCCATGTCCTCATTGATCAGGCACCAGGTGTTCCCTTCTACTCTTCATCTAGAATTTCCTCTTCAATCACAGACTTCTTCTACTTTGGTGTAGTCATCAACTCGCATGCTGTCACTTCATCATCTATTGGCCACTTGAAGTCTTGAGTGCCCTGTACCTGTGCCTTTTGTCTCTCCCATCTAACATCAGTGATGTTCTTAACATCCTTTAGAAACTTATTAATGTTAGTTTCAGCCTTGAATGCCTCATCTAATATCTTATTAAATCCCTCAATATCCAAATCTGATCCATAAATAAATGCCTCATTATTAGGCATCTTGCTATCAAACTCATTCCTCTAGGCATCTAAAGCCTTTACCTGATAATCTTCTCCTCTTAGGGAAGGAACAAATCTATTAAAATCTACAGAAAAGAGGCTCAATTTAACCTCTATTTGATTCAATTTGCCTTTGAAGAATGAGAGAGAAACATTAACCTTTTTGATCTCATCTTCCACCTCTATTACTACCTCAGGCAAATCTGACCTCAAGGTTTGCAAAGAAGCAAGTTTTACAAATAACTGCACCCTGGGAGACCATTTGGTAAAATAGGGGTTCAATATAGCAAGATACCCCATTACCTCACCATGAAAAGTTGGCAACTTATTATAAGCATTAAGGATAACATCAGTCTTATCCTTTAATACATCAATTCTATGTTGTAGAATGCCCTTAAATGCATTCAAAGCAATTTCATTTTTCTTCTCTCCTATATCCTCCTTCTCAACCACTTCTTCTGACTTTTCTTTCTCCTCAATTTGAAAAGGTGGTTGTGAAGGTACATACACTACCTCAAGTTTTTCTTCTAATTCCTTCAGTAGCCTTGCAATCACCTGATCTTGCTGGTGTATTTTGATGTGGCACATTTCTCAGTCTTTGGCCTATGCACTGGTCTCCTCTATCAATGTGCTACACTTATCTGACAGCTTCTTAGTCTTATCCTCATTCAAGTGTGTCCAATGTGTCATGATCTGGGATATTTTCAAGTCCCCTGTATTTTTTACTGACTAGACCATTTGATTTCCTACCATGTTTTCTTGAATGTTTACTAGCTGAGGCTTCTGGTCTTTAGGGAAAAGGCTTGAGATTTTGGGCTATACCAAAACCCCTTAATCATATCTCCTATTTGCACCTCACTTTCCATCTTCAAATCTTGTTGTTTTCATGTCTGATCAATTATGAAGGTAGAAGCCAAATCCCAACCCTCGCCAAGCAATATGCCACTACTCAATACCATTTTTCTGGCCTCATCAGGTGAGATGTCCTCACTGTCTAGGTCATATGATTGTAGGGCTACTAGGGCCTCATTTGTCACTGTTTCCTCCCCATCAACATTTAATTGGGCTCTAATTTGTTCCTTTTTGTACCACCTTAGGAAGTCTTTAAACTCCTCAGTTTTGATGAAATTATCATGATTTAAAAACTATTGTTGATGTATCAACCTTTCATCAATACAAGCCTTAAGAGGTAATTCAACATTTTCCTCCATATCAGGTTGCTTTTTCTTTCCCTGCCTAATCAACTTTCTTAGGTTATGGTCATATAACCTATTCCCAAGAACAAGGGCACTTGCTCTATCCCTTTTCTTTTCTTTGCCCTCAACTGAAGGCTGGCCTACTTCCATCTATTGCCTTTTGGCTGAAGGCTCTTCTACATCATCAAGATGTGTGGCCTCTGTCAAACCAACAATGTGGCCCTCAGCTCCCTGCAACTGTGGTATCTCTGCAACATTCTGTTGAGGTTGAGCATATCTACCTAGACGGGCATAATCAATGTCACTACTACTATCATATTCAGACTTTGAATGATCTGGCTCTTGGGCTCCTTTCTTGTCAAGAACATTCTCAAGATATTCACAAAGCATATAAAAATTGTCAATCATGGCCTTGATTCTATCAAAATATGACAAATCAGGATAGAAACCTCCAAAATCCAATCCATTTCTTTTGATTTGTGTCTGTAGTCTCAGTAATTCTTGAATCCTTGATCTCCTTGTCTTGATCTCATCCTCATCAAGAAGATTTCTTGTCACGTCCTCTTCAATACATTCACAATGGACATTTGTATTAGGGATTGTAGGTGTATATAGATTTCTGACTCCTGCCATAAAACCCTTAGGATCAATATATCTATATGAGGCTGTCCCCATTCTACAACTTTCCAGCCACTGGCTGACTGAATCAATGGCACCTTTGCCAATAGTAAAATTGAAGATTTTGAATTGTCTAGGGGTTAAGATCCCCTTCCTGTGTGGTGCAAAGTTCTCATTATCTGTTAATAACAACTACCATATAAATTCCATGGCAGCAACTCTTGCTGGCACGTGGTAAGGAAAGATATGGGGAGGATGTATACATCCATATACCCTTATTATTGTAAAATTCTCTTCAAGGAAGAAGTCTCCCCAATTATGATCTCCCTCCCATTTCTCTAAATATTCATTAGGTCTTATTAGTTACATAATCTTAATTGGGAGCCTTGTCTTGCTGATGCCTATGCTCTGTACTATTGGATATACAATCCAATTCTTGAATGCACAGTAGTCACAGTCCCTGGATGTATAATTGCAAATCTTTACCCATAACTGAATGGGATTAGGTCCGTCTTGAAAAATCCTCTGAGGGCTCAACTTGTTTACATCCATGATTACAAAATTAAAATGTAACAGGAGATGCATGAGGATGGAGTAGTGTAAGAACCTGGGTTCTTTCTCCTTAGGATCCTTTATGCATCTTATCAATGATATATTATATATAATCATAGTTGGTGCTAGAATGCACCTCTTGTAGATCCAGCACCATCATCAATATTTTGGCATTAATCTTATCTACTTCCCCATCTATCCCTAGCACCCTACATAGGGCATAGGTGATGTATTTAATGTAGAAATGCAGGTCCTTGAAGTAAAACAGGGCTGTCCCAGGCATAGGAGAAAGATGGTTTTTTATCTCCTTGAGCATGTGTTTCTGTAATTGTCCCTTAGCAATACCAGGCTTCAAATTGTACCTCACCTCTTGCTTAGTAATGTCAATCTTGGTAGACATAGTACTATACAAGCCAAAAGCTTGCATAAATGAATTTCTATTTGGGATGAACAGGGTAGTGCCATCATTCCTCTTAATTATCTTAGACAAGACATCATAATGATTGGCAAGGCCTCAGAACAAATCTACATCTATGTAAATATCAAGAACATTCAATCTAGCCAAACCACAGGTCCAAGGGTTTGATACTGGGATGGCTTTATCAAATTTTTTATAGAAATAGTTAAAGAGGGAGAAACCTGTTGATCCTAGAGTATCATCATCCCTAATGTCGCAGTAGTCATCAATAAGCACATTAGCATTTTCCCTATTGTTCTGAGTTGAACCTGGAAGCAATCTGAGGAATTCAACATAGTAATTTTGTTTCCCCTTAGCCTTTTCATCTATATCTTCACTTCTCCCGCTGGTAGAAGCCACACTGACTGCTCTTCTCATGTTTACTTTTCTTCAATCCCCTTTTTCTTACCGATATTGAAACAAATATCCTCCCAAGACTCACTTTACTTCAGTATGCACTATTCTCAGAAATTTGAGGCCTTCTAATCAATTGAGTACTGTATAACTTATCTAATTTCTTCTCTCTTCTTAGAATACCTAGCACTTCTTCGTTCTAAAATTCTGAAAGCAAGATAATTTAAAATGAACCCTTAATCAATTCTTTATGGTAACTATTCCAAGTACACTGCTCATCATTTGAAAAATCATCAATTCATGTCTTCAATTCAACATGCTGTGAATTAATTGAAAACCTAGCCGTAACCCATGAGTGTGACAGGAAATCAAATTCATATATGTGTATCTTCAGAGAAAACCTTATAAAATTCAAAGGTGATGACATGTCTCTATGTGATTGGCTCTCTGTCATACATCTCAGCTACCCTTTTTATATAGTAATAAATATCCAAGCTCGTCATTGGACGCTGAATGATTCATGTTGTCATGTCAGCCACTACCGCCTTTTTTTATGACTTCATATTTAGCAACTACATGACTGTGTATAATCTCCTTGTTGCTAACCCAAGTCTTTAACCCTTGATTCCTCTGGAGATCTAGCGACCATGTTACTTTTTATGTATTGGTTAACCATAGTTCATTTATGGCGATCACGCGACTGTGTAAATCAAAGTCATTGGATAAAAAATCTAACTCATATTTTACTCGGAGACTGCGACTAACAGTTACCTTTATCCCTTACGGTTATCTCCATGTCACTGAATGCTTTCTTTCCTTTATGAGACCCCGCGACTACCCTTGGTCTCTTGATCGTTGAATACAAATGTTAAGAGACAAAGCTTTTAGAGATAATGCGATAAGCCTTTTACCCTTTGGCTTATCTGGAGACTATGCGACATACCCTTATCTCTAAGTCATGAGTACCTTTTCCTTTGGGATCTTTTACTTAGAGACCTCACGACCACCGTTGGATCTTTTAATGATTGCATTTGATGGCTCCTGCTAAGTCACTGAGTAAATTTTATATACCCTTAGATTATCTAGAGACCATGCGACAATAAAGGTTTTACTAAGTCTCTTTATTGCTAAATGATCCTTTTCCTTTTGGAGATTACAAAACTGATAGTTACCTTTAGACATGTGTCTCTCTCTATCACTTATCTCTGAATCGATAAATGGAGAACTAACTCAGCATTCTAATCCCATGACAACCTGACTGCATCATATCTCAATCTGCATGTGGTTAGTAGCAAAGTCTCAGCAACTTTCAGTTAACTGCCATTCTTTCTGGAGACTCCGCGACATGAGTTTTATGTTACTTAATTCTGTGACCACGCGACATGAAGAAATCGCCAAGTCTCGAGACCAATCACTAACCACTGGCTCTTTTATGCGACACCGCAATTGATCTGTGGGCCCATTCACAAACTGCTGACATGTTTGTTCACTTGGAGACTACCTGACATGAATGTCTCTGCCAAGTCTCATAACACAGAAGGAATATTCCATTTTTTTGAGAGACATCCTGACTTAAGCCAATCGCCAAGTTGTGAGATAAAAAGGCATATGTGATCAGGATCATGCGACCAAGCGACCATGCTTTAAAACACATGACTTAAGTTACTTTCAAAAAGTAACACCAAAATAGAAGTCTGATAAATGTCTTAGGGTTTTTCTCATTTTGGCCTATAAAACAAGACCTAGGGTTTCAAGGTTTTGCATTTTCACAGAGATTTTAACCTAAAGACCCTAAGATTTCAATAGGGAAATTACAAGGAACTAAGAGACTTCTGGCTTTAGAAAAGAAAAGAGCATGAGGATCATAAAACTTTGGCAAATAGACCAGAACCAGGAATACAACCAACAATGGGGAAGCTTTAGGAGATGGAGGAACAGTGGAAGATGTAGATGGGATATGCGAACCATTGCTAGACATGAATTCCTGATATTGATCATGCTTGAGAATAGTATCTTGTTCTTCTTTAGATAAATCATTAGGATTGTTTGGTTTAATTATGCCATCATCAAGAAGATCTTGGATTTTATGTTTCAACTCCATGCAAGCTGAAGTTTTATGCTCATTGCTTTGATGATATGCACAATAGTTACTTAAGAATCTCAATCCATGTGATGTGACTTGAGATAATGTGATGAGGTCATGCTCAAGAAGTTCTGCCAATGCAGATTCATAAGATTGTCCCAAAGGAGTAAATATTCTCTCTAAAGGATAATTAGACGCTTCTTGACTTGCAATATCCTTCTTTTGTGGATAGAAAAGGATTTCATATGATTCTGTCATAGTTTCCTCTACATGCTCTTGATCAAAGATAGGATGGTCATAAAATTGTTCTTGATCAAAGATGGGATTGTCATACCAAGATTTATCCATGTTGGAAGAAAGTGGAGAGATGTGAGAATCATGATCAAATAGCAAAGGACATGTTGATCTTAAGGAGGATTTGTCAGATGGAGTATCCTTTTTCCCCTTTAATCGTTGGAGTTCAGATTCCAAAGTTTGAAGTTGTTTTAATAAAGTTTCCCTAAGAATCTCTTCTTTGCTTTTAGACATTGTAAGATTGTCTTTATGCGCTTGCTTAGAAGATTGAAGAAAAGGTATGATGAATCAATTGATTGACTGACAGGTGCTGAAGTGATATCTAAAGTGTTGATTAAGTCCAAGACCAAAGGACAAAGGAGATAATGTCCAACTGAGACAAAGATAACAATGACTCTGATCTTGAGTCAAGGTTGACAAACTTGCTTTCACAACTCAGGATAAGGACAATGCAAACATAGATGATAAGATTGAAATAGATAGTGGGTCACTTGGACTAGCACAACAAAGTCAGATTTTAAAATAGTGACGAGTCAGACTGTCAACAGATTGCAGTAAAAGATAGACTAGTAGTGATGTTGATGAGAATGCAGATGTGTGAAAATTCAGACAGAACCTTCACAGCAGAATAGAAATTTGGACAGCAAGTTGATAGATTTCCAAAGTTCCTTAAAATGACTTATAGTTAACACAGGCATAAATAAGTTGATTCGCTTGACCAACAATGTGATGATACCTAAAGTGTTATCCAAGTCCAAGACCAAAGAGACCAAGAGATAAACGTCCAACTGAGAAGGAGATAGCAAAAGACTTTGATCTTGAGTCAAGGTTAACGAACCTGCTCTCACAACTCAGAACAAGGATAGCGTAGACAAAGATGATAAGATTGAACAAAGGACTTGGTCAATTGGACAAGTGTAACAACATCAAATTTGAAGATAGCGATAGGTTAGACTAACAACAAATTGCAGTTGCATGTGAACTAGCAGAAGCATTATGACAGTGCAAATTTTAGAACAGACTAAATGTAGTAGGATAGACCGATGAAAGACCAAGTTTTGATAAGTTTTTGAAACAAATTTGATAGAGTTTCGATAGATTTTTGACAGAGTTTCAGACAAGACAAGATAAGAAAATATTTGAAGTTTACAATTTTCTAGATCGTTTGATTGTTGTTGTTGTTTCAGTAAACACTCACACAAAACACATTAAACAGAATGTTTGTAGTACCAGAACAGACACATCACGATCCTAGGATAGCCAAGGTAGTATCTGTTGAATCCCCACTTGAACTGAAGTTCAACTACGCTTACTCATAGCAGACAACTTAGAAGCTTGGAGGCATGGGATCCTCCTTACATGTGCACTCACTTCGCAGGCACACCAAGCTTCGAACCCCAAAGGAATTGCTTCCCAAAGGGTTGTTGTCTCTACTAAGAGTTGTAAAAGTGTGGGGCGTCTTAGTCAGTCTCTAACCTTCTATGCCAATAGATAGAGGGTTTTTGGATACTATAACAACAGTTTTTAGTAAGGACATCCATTCAGGTGGTTGTGATCAAGTCATTTTCCCAATAAAGGGGGCTCTCCCAATCCTTTCAAAGTAAGGCTTTCACCTTAACAATGTCAAGACTTTAACGCACCACTAGGGTACTGGAGGAGATTTTGGTTGCCACAATGAATTCACACCTGTCCATTATGAGATTAATCACAATAACATTTTTTATATACCAGTTCAGAAGGGCTTGGCTTTACCCTGTTACCGGTTGGGAAATCCACTCTCACTGGCTCTGCTAAAGCACTTGGGAGGTAGCCACGCTAAAGGATTTGTATAGATTTCTCTTACACCCAAGATCCATGAAGGCGAGGGGAGAGGATATGTCCATGCAATTCCTTGGGTTTACAAAACTAGAAGACACATCAAGCAGAATAAGAAAATGACAATAATGTTTTTGGATTTCTGATCATCCCAAAAGGGCAAGAGCATAGTTTCCTGACATTATTTTCATCCCCAAAACATCAAACAAATGTTCATTTTAAGAAGTCTTGCATGTGGGTTCCTATTTTAAGAAATCAAAAACAAGATGCAAGTACAATGTTTTGCATTCTATCGATTAAAGGCAACCTGCTAAACCAATTCGTGAATAGTTTGTGTTTTAGTCTTCCTGGATAACGTTCTGTAAACCACTGTTAGGTTGTACGCAAAAGATAATCACATGAAAATCAAAGCCAAAGATTAGTCCACATTATCACAATCTGAATATCAAAAAACATATCACATATTCAGAAATTAGATAGAAAATCGTGCACTTTCAAAAAAAATTGCACTAAAAAATGTTACCGTATGAGCTCGTACGAGGCTTTGGAAGCTGCAAAACAGAGGATTAGACAGGTACAGTGATGAAAACCTGCAATTTATGATAAATATGTGACCAAAATCTAGAAACTAAGAAAAAACCAGAAATATTTAGACAATTCTACCCAAAATTAAAAAAAAAATTGCACTCAATTTGGACCTAAAATGAGCAAGATATGATCGTTTAAAGTTAGACTGCAAATTCAAAAAGCTCAATGGTGAAGGCTAAAGATTTTTCAAACCCTGCTGATGTCATCAACATGTGAGTTTAAATTTGACAGTTTCGTGGCTGTCACAGAAGGTCATGGGGAATGACGGTTTGACGACCGTCAAATTTAACATAGTGAAAAAATATGGTTTTTTATTTTTTTTATTTTTAAATTTTTTCAGATTTTTTTTTTCAAAAATTTGTCTCAGGCTGCGTGCAGAAAAATCTAAAATCTATCTTGATTTCTGTGCAATAGGTTGTACGACCTCCTTGGGCAAAATATTTTTGCCACAAATTCAACTTTTGACAAGTATAGGCATGTTTACAATCGTTTTCAACCGAAATGATGTTTCGGACGCAATGGTGCAATCATATTTGCCTCAAAAAGAGAGCTTAAAAGGTGCTGAGAGAATAATAGACAAATGATAGAAGGAATTTTCAAACTTTCTCCACGCTAAAACAAAGATGAAATGCGTTGTTTTACCTGCAAAATCAGAGTACAAACATGATCCCAAGATTTTCAAAACTAATTCAAATCTGTTGACAGAAATAGATGTTCTACCCCATGGTGGGCGCCAAAAATGTATGTGGTAGATTTGGCCTTGTTAATCAACCATACACTTCAACATAGTCCTTCTTCATCAGATACACACAAGAATGACTATGAGATTATTCATCTTGCCTGTCTGCATGATTTGACTTGTTGCCTTCTATCCAAACGGGGTTTTGAAATAGCTCTTAGAACAAGAGTCTCACAACCATAGAACAATCTAGAACAAAGGATTTATGCTTCCATGAATGCAATGAAATGATTAATTTAGAAATGTAACATGAAAGATTAATCTAAATGATCCATTTAAACTAGAAATGAGATTAAAACTATACCATGATTTCAATGAGATTATTCTAAAAATTGAAATTAATCTATTGCAAAATGAGATTATTCTATATGAGATTATGAACTAAGAATGTAGCAACAATTCAGTATTCTAACAATGCATATGACTAGAAATTTAGGAAGGGTTTTGAATGAGAAATGGGAGTTCTTTTATAGACTCAGAGGTTGTTCAGAATAGAAACTTTCCTTTTTGAAATAAAACAGATAGAAAAGCCAGTTTAAAATAGAAATATTTCTTTAAAAGAATACAATAAATTGTTTTCCCTTTGCTTTAACTGTTTTCTTTCTTTGATTTTAATTGTTTTATTTATGATTTAACTGTTTTTTTTCTCTTTAAAGCACAGTTAATTCAAAGTTTCCATTTCTGAACTGAAGAGAAGATTTTTGAGAGAATATTTAATTAATAAAATAGATTATAACCTCATAATTTTTTTTTCTCAATTATCTGAATAATTAAATTTAATTATTGAAAATGAGGATATTTATTTAATTCCTTTTTATGTGTCTTAACTAAAGAGGGTGAATTTAATTTAATTAAAGTGCTTGGACTTTATAATTAAATTAATTCGATCATAAGGTTTGTTTATCCAATAGATATTTAGGAATTAAATATGATGTATGATTAATGCAGATTTAGGATTTTCTACATTTGACACTCAGGTCGAGATGAGTAAGTTAAAACTCAGAATTGCCTAGTAAAATAGGACTTTGATGATCTAGAAGAGTGACAAATGCAACAAAATTGGTTAGGGTTGCAAGATGCCAATTTTGGGGTGTTATAGAAGGGTCTTTTGAATTCTTGGAATCATCATTCTAAAAATGATACTGTTAGTCAAGTATGGAAATTTTCTCTTCCCTATATTTGTTGGGGAATCCGGAGAGAAAGGAATGAAAGAGTTTTTAGGAATACAAAGACAACTGCCAAAGAGGTTTTTTGCAAGATAAAGAGAGCTATTAAAGAAAATGTAGTTTTAAAGGATAGAATTATGGAACCTATCTTGGAGGAGGATATTGCCTTTCTTCAAAAATGGAAGATAAAAGGGAATTTTAGGAAGCAGGATAACAAAATTACCAGAGCTGATGCTAGGTGGGATTGCCCACCTAGGGGGTGGATGAAAGTCAATTTTGATGGGGCCTCCAAAGGTAACCCTGGGGTGGTGGGATGTGGGATTGTTATTAGGGATGAGAACGGGGTTTGTAAGGGTATCAAAGCTATCCCTATTGGTTTTTAGACCAACCACCTTGCTGAGGCCACTGCCGCCCTTCATGGTCTCATCATAGCTAAGGAAAAAGGATGCAGGAAAGTTTGGATTGAAGGTGACTCTCTCAACATTTTTAAATTCTTGAATTCTCTTACCCTTGCTTCGTGGTCAATTTACAATATTATGCAAAAGGATAAAGCCTTAATTCATTCTTTTGATAATTGTATGGTGACACATAACTATCGGGAAACCAATGGGGTGGCTGATTGGGCTTCCAACATGGCTTGTAAAATGGAGGCGATGACTCAATGGGGAGGTGATGTTAACACGCCAACTAAAGTGCACTTATTGATGAATAATGACCATTTGTGAAGTAATCAAAAAGTGATCATAAATGGTAAGTTTTAATTATTGGTTTACGGCGGAAGTGACTTGTCATCATTACCGGCTAAGGAGAATGTACTTAGTGGAAATTATTAGATCGAAGTGACATTTTATGGGTACACTTCTTTGTTATGAAAGAGAGGCAGGATATTTCAAACATCATTTGTAAAGTCATCTATAGAAAAAATAATCTGAACCAGAGAGCAGATATGGGAGGTAACAAGAAGCGTGTGGAACCTGCAAATTGTGATGAATGGGGTGAAAGAGAAGATGTGTGGAAAATTTTGGTGGAGGGAGGTTTGGCGGTTTTCTTAGAGACACTTCATGGGTGCAACTCCACTATCACAAGAATCTTCTCGAAGACCTGGAAAAATGGGAAGGTCATGGTCGGCAACCAGTATATGGAAGTCATCGAGGAGGTTATTGCAGAGGCAACTGGTATGGGGACGGAAGGGATTAAATTTTACAAAGATAGGCTTGTCTTGGACAAGGCATGGGAGAAGTTTCCTGAGGAAGATAAGGAAAGAGCTCGAATGGTGAAGGTGGGAACCTCTTATCATGACCCTATGCATATTTCCAGACCCTGGTGATATGTTCTGTTCATGCTCATCAGCTACATCACTCTGGATGGTAGGTTCACTAGGGCCTATGGCCACCACTTCATGCTTCTTAACCACTTCAAACATAAAATAAAGGTTAGTTTTCCATTCTACCTACTCAACTCGCTTGATTTCACCATTACTAGCATGCAGACAAAACCTAAGGAGGATCACTCCTCACACTAGGGGCTTATGGTGTTAGTTTATGAAGTTCTTAAGTCCAAAAAGGTGGAGATACCTCTAGTTAAAAGGACACAGAAAGATGAGGAAGACACGGAAGGAGATGAGGAGGAAAGTATGTATGAAGAAGATATAGAGGATGAGGAAGAGGAGAAAAAAGGGTATAAAACCCCTAAGAAGAGAATAAAAAAGGGGTCTTCTTCCTCGAAAAGCCTATAAAAAACCCACATCAAAATCTTTGATACTGAGAAGGATACGGAGGATGAGAGCTCTAAGGACAGTGATAGAAAAAAGAAAAAGGCTAAAATTAACCCTAAGGCTAAGAAAATGATTCCAGTGGAGGAAACAGAGACTGAAAAGGAGACCGAGGATTAGGATAAGGGGACTAAACCCAAAACTAGGGTTAAGAAAAGAAAGAGGGGAGATATTAAAACCCGCAAAGGGAAAAATCCAGCAAGTGGAAAATCATGCTTTCCTCAGATGAGGAGGAAAACAAGGAGAAGGATGAGGGTAAGGATGATACTAACCCTACTGAGAGTATGAAGAATAAAGAGAAGAAGGAGGAAGAAATGGTGAAGGAGGATTCTAGGAAGGGCCTTGAAAATAAAAACATTGGGAAGGAGGAAACCCATCACAATAACGACACAGGCAATACTTTTGAACCTAAGGATTTAGACCATGGTAAAGCATGAATTACTAATTTTTCTGGTCTAATTAGTAAAATGTTGAGTGATAATGTTGACCTGAAGAATCAAATTGAGGGTATGAGGGGGGAAATGAATATTTTAAAATGTGTTGGTATCGGGGAGAAATCTGTTGCTGAGTGTCTGGGGGAAATGAAAGAGGCTGTCAAAAATTCAAAAGCATAGGTTGATTTGGTGAATAGAGTCAGCAATATGGAAAAGAAGCTCAAGAATTTTGAGGACAGAGTTGTTGAAGATGATAGTGTTAGGCAGATTAAGAACCTGAAATCCAAGGTGGACAAGCTGGAGGACACCATTCATAAGATTGGGGATAAGTCTCTGAAGAGTCATAAAGCTTATACAGGGTACACCAAGAGCTTAATGGAGAAGTTGGAGCAGGATACTGGTGATAAGGATAGCCATGCTATCAAGGAGTTACCTAGGACGAGAACCCATACTAAGGCTAGCACCAAAAAGGCGAGCCCAAGGGAGGAAAAAGAGAAGGACAAAGGTGACCTCAAAAATACTATCAATTAGATGGAGTTTATGGTGATTCAAGCCCAAGAAATGGTTGATGGCATGTAGCTGTCTTTTCCTAGGCCCTCCACTTTTTTTGTGATGTCCCTATTTATTATGTTTATCTTTGGGACTGTTGCTAGCTAGTCTGTCTGCTGGCTTTTTTGTTGACTATATTTTTTTGGTGCCTCAACATAGTTATTGTTGTACTTTCTTTGAATATTTGTATTACTCTATTTAAAGGTTTCAGGTCCTTGTAAAACCTGTTTTTACTTAATCAGGACATTAGTATCAAAAACTTATATGTGAAAAATACTAATAAAATGTTAATTATGTACAACATATATAATCCTTAGTCATTTCATGACTACCCCTATGTATATGTCAGTATATCATTATACTCCCTTTTAAGTATGTACCTATCATAATTTTCCCCCTTTTTTGATATTAAGGGCAAAGGTGTATACCTTATAACTTATCAAAAATGTGAGAGTGTGAATAGTTCATGTCTTCCATCATCTTGTCCCATTGGTCCTTCAGGTTCTCTAGAGCCATGTGCTCGAGTGTGATCCTTGAGTGCATATCGTAGATGTTGTCTGCCATAGACATCTCAGGGGTTGCTATTAGTTGTCTTGATGAGCTGATATGTTGTTGAATAAGTGTTAGATTTGGTAGAATTTGAGCTTGGAGCTAGGTGACCTCTTCCCTGAATTGTATTTATGCTTCCCACAGTTCCTGTCTTAACCTTTTTGTCTCAACAATCTTTTCATAGTGCAATTTTAGTGCATTGTCCTTGGTGGTTAAGCCTTTAGAACTTGTAGCTAGATCAGAGTCTAACTTTTCTATCTTATCACTATGCTCCTTAGTGAATTTTTCAATTGTGATTAATTGTTGGATCAAGGAAATAGCTTCAGTAATTATTGGATCTAATTCACTTCTAAATTCTGAAAGCTTTACCTTGTTTACTATCACTTATTGGTTGATCTTTTCAACAAGTTTGTGTTGATATTTCTGCTCTGCTCTCTCTTCAATTTCCTTCTCTACATCAATGTTCTACATTGTAATGGCTTCAGTGAGAGTTTCTAGTTGATCAAGGATTGATTTATTCTGATCAACATCAACATCAACATCGGGTACAATCTAATGCAAGATGTCCCTAGTTTTTTCTAGTACCATGGAGTCTCAGTGCTGATTTCTCAGCTTCTCCTATAGTGCCTTCCTCTGGGATATTTCACTGTATTCTTTCAGTGCTTCATATTCAAGTGTAGTTGGGTCACATCTGGGTATCTCAATGATTTCATCTAGAGTGACTTCCAACTTACTCTTTTTGGATTTCTTCTTTTTTCTTCTGAGTTTCACTTGAGTGTAGAACCATAGCCATCTTCTTAGCTTTGTCTTTTGTGATGGATAATGTAACTTTTGGTGTTGCCTCTTTTTGTTGATGTGCTTTGGTATTATCTTGTTGGTTTTGAGTAGATGTCTCCACATCAACCTTTACATTATCTATAGCAACTTGTTCGATTACCTTAGGAATGTCATCTTTTGTTTTTTTCCTTCATCGATATCCTTATGTACTTCATCTTCCTTGGTTTGTACATCCTTCTTAGTGGTGTCTCCATCTGTTTCATGTAAACCTCCTTCTGCAACCTTGTTAATTTTGGTTACAATATGAGTGTCTCTGATGAAATTCTATTCAACGGTGTTGTCTTTCTTTCCTTCATCCCATGCATCCTCAGGAATGCTTGTATCTGTGTCATGTGATTTGTCTTTTTCTTAAATTATATTTATGGCTTGCATCAATATTGGCATGTTGCTTGAAATGTTCACTTGTGAAGTGTCAAATGTTGTGTCATGTTCGTCGATCTTATCGTTGGTAACAGTGACATCTTCATCTTTCTGTATTTCTTCTACTAGATCATTGGTTATGTTAATGACTCTATTGTCCACAATGTTGTCCAAAGTGGTGTCCAACCATACCTCATCTGTAACATCCATATCCTTGTTTCCGTTGGTGTCCAGTTCCTCCTTGTCCAACTCAACATCTGTGATGATGATTGGTTTTGTTGCCTCAGCAGCTTGATCATTCTTGATTTCCTGATTCTTGGTTGGAGCTCTCTTTGGCTCGAAATTTGTATCCTTTTTAGGAATATCAAGTATTTTCCTCCATTCTGCTTCACTTTTTCAATCAAACTCTAGTAGAAGTCATTTTAGCACTTGGTAGGCTTTCATCTTTGGTGAGAACCTTTTGGAATGTGTCTTCATCATTGCTTTGATTTCCTCCATTTTGGATTTGGGAGGCATGACTGATACTAGGGCTCTTTCCTTGATTTCTTTCTTGGAGTGCAAGGCAAAAGTCCATCTTGCTGATAATCTATCTTGAAGTTCTTTGGGAATTCTGTCTGCCAGTTGCATTGGGAGTTAATGGTATATGCACATCATTTCAATGATTGCCTCCTCAATCTTATTTTGATCCACAGGATCCAATGTTAACCATTTCTTGACCTTCCTACTATTTTAATTACCTGATTTGATCATGTGTGCACATACCTCATCAACTGTTTCAGGTATCTTTCTCTTTTCTTCTTGAACACCTTCCTCTTTTTTGGTGTCCTCAATATCTTCTCTAGTTCTAATGAATTTCCTTCTCTTTGTTGGCCCTCTTTTCTATGTGTTCAGTTTCCTCTTGTAGGTTCTTACCTATCCTTTCTTCAAGGGTGAAGGACTTGAGTCCTTAGCTATTTGGCTTCTTGTTCTTTAAGCAGATATTGTTCTTGGCTTCCTAGCTAGTGTTGGCAATGGAGTATCTGACTCTGTAGAGTCAGAGTCACTTACCTTCTCAGCCTGACCGACGGGTGACTATCCTTTGGTTTCTTCCTTTTGTTCAGTTTCCTCCTTAGTAATTGACAGTATTTTATTTAAATTCTTAACCATTTTATCTTTCTTCCTGTCAATTTTCTTTACAACCAATCTAGTTTTGATTCTTGATTTGGCCTCCTCATAAGTTCTGAACTTTGGTTGTGTCTTATCTAATGGTTCATTTATCAATGCATTGATTGCATAGGATGCTTGATCAATATTTACCTCATATTCCAAAGGTTGTAACCATTTTGTCCTTGGTACAACAGGTTTGATGTATGTGTGATCGGTGTCAACCATGAAACATATATCATTCTTGAATTTCTCAATAAGTTTCTCAGGGATCCTTACTCTTTTATGCATTCAGTCCTTGAATCCTGTAAATTACTCATCCATGACTGTTTAAAATTTGTCTCCCAGTGATGTTATGTATTCACTTATTTGCATGGTGAGTGGTCTTGTGGTATCTCATTTTACATCTCCTACTGATGGAAATGATTCTTGGAGGTAAAATAAAATGCACATGATAAGTGAGCCAAACTTACATGTGTTTGTCTTTGCATTTCTGATTGTTCTCAGGTTTTCTTCTAGCTGGTTAAGTAGAAGTTTCAACAGATCCAACTGAGTACCTTTCTTTACAATCTTATATGTAGTATCCACTACTCCAGATGCTATGTTGTTCTGATGCAGGAGCATCCTGGGTGTAAGAGCAATCTTGCATCACCCAAAAATATTTCTGTTTTTATATTCAATAAGGGCTATTTTGTGCAGAGCTGCTATTTATGGAAAGTTACTATTTTTGGTA
>MU227921.1:473944-484714 GCA_018584345.1 Thuja plicata | reverse complement strand
TACATAAAAGGAATTGAAAGGTTATTTAATTAATTGAATGAATTATCCTCAAAAGGGAATTCCATAATTCCATGTGAAAAGACACTTATGTGTCAATAATTCATTCTTTTATTTTAATAATCTTTGCCTATTTGTCTCAATTGGAGAATGAAGAGACAACTATTTCTTTTCAAGAAACTCTTCATCCTCTCTCCTTGGTTTTCTATAAATTGGACCTCTTTCTTCATTGAGAAGATCCTTGTTTTTGAGCATCATTACTATAGGCAAATTTAGTGTTGATTTCATGCTTTTAGCTTACTTTCTAGCATAATTAGCATAATTCTCATTTGGAATTGAATATTGTGTAGCTTTGATTCATGATCTATCTCTAAGAGCTAACAATTCAATTTATATTTTAAAGCTTTCTATATTGGTTTACTAATCAAATTCTAGCTTAGAAAGCATTTCATTTCTAGATTTCAAGCATTTTCTTTCCTAGACTAGAAGCATTTCAATTTATTAGATTAATTGCATTCTCATTCTTAGCTTAATTGCAAATTCATACTTACACTAGTTGCATTTCATCTTCAATTTCATAGCTTAAATCATGTCTTAATTCATAGAATAGTAGCAATTTCTCATGAATTAGATGCATATTTCTCATAATCAATAGCTTTTCTTCATTTACTTGCACTATAAAATCCTCCATATTAGAGATGGTCAGGTTGTTGGCTCTCGTTCTGAGGGTAAATTGCAGCAATCACACCTAATTAGGAGGCAACAGGTCGCTTCAGTCACCTTTGTAGAGCAAATAATTAATGTTTGTCTTTGCGAATTTGTTGATTGTGTAAGGACTATGTTGCGTTTGTGTTGAATAGAGAGGTCCACATTCAGCATCGAACAACTTGTATTTAGGTTCAGCACATGTGCCTCTGCTGACAAGCTTGAAGGATTTCTTCTTATCAACCTTGATTTTCTCAACTCTTGAAGTCGATGCCATCTTGTTTTCATAAATTTAGGGCCTTTCGCAAATAAAATAATGTGTTCAGTGAGTGTTATTTCTTATAGATTTTCTTTGATTTCCTGTGAGTGAATGATTTGTGTCACAATGATTTCTACTAGCTCAGTTTCCAAATTACTCTTAAATCACTTTGGTATGCTCTGCTCTACTTGAAAATTGCGGGTGCAAAAATGAGTTCACTCGTCGGGCTTTTATACTCTTTTTTTTTGTGCCCTAAGTTGTCATTAATTCTTACCAACTCATCGGTTTATGAAGACAAATTTTTTTGGTAGAGACATTCATAACACCTTCGGTGTCTTTGCAAAGCGTTAGGGTTACTAGCGGTTTTGGAGACTTCACCGATGAATGTTGGTGAGGTTGTGAAGACATCTTTGTTGATTCAATGTTCACCAATATCCGTCAGTTTATACTTAGCTTGTGAAATGACCGATACATTCTGGTAAGTAGCGCTAACTTTTCTATGTGTGTTCACTGATACAAATTGTGCCCAATAACTGATGGTTTCTTTTCAATATCTTTAGCGAATAACAATATATTGCATCTTTATTCATGCTAATATTTACAATATGAACTATGTGTAATGGAACCGTTGTATAGTGTAACTTGTCATAATGCAGCTCCATACTTACTTGTGCAATCTAGTTAGATGTAGTGATGTCACCAGATCCATTGGATGAGGTGTCACCATTTGCATTGCTTGTTCCAGCATCTTCAGTGTTTATGGCTTTTACCCACATCTTGTTTCATTCTTTTGATGTCATCAATGGTATTTCCATTGGGATGTGTACTTGTGTCTGTCAATCAGTCTTTGCAATCTTTTATCACATGTCCAACCTTATGACAATGTAAACATGCCATACTTGGATTGGTCCAACCTCTTAACCTTCTGGTCCACTTTCTCATACAGTTGGCAGCAATATGACCATACCTACCACATGTTGTGTAGTTTACCCATGTGTTATAGTCCCAAACATATGAGTTACCTATTCTTGTTGGTTTGTGGCTTTTATTAGTTTCCTTTGGTCTCCATGTCTTGTTGTTCTTTTTCCAGCATTCCTTATATGTATGCCCATTCATTTTGCATGTAGGACAATATTTTTCCATATAGGTTTTTCTCTTTGGATTTGTCACTTTGGATCCGCACTCATGTTCCTTATGTCCTTTCTTTTGACATTTATAACAATTACCAATAAAAGTAGATTGTTCTTGAGAAATACCTTTCATTTTGCTTCTACAAGTGTTTGAGGTGTGGCCTAGTTTTCCACAATGATTGTACGACAACTTCTTGGATCTTGTGTTTGTGAAAGCATTCCTCTGATCTGGTTGATTATAGGATTCACCATTCTCGTTGTACCCTAATCCTATGTAGTTATTGACTCTCCTCTGTCCATCAAGAAAATCATCCATCCTTTTGTTGCTATCTTCAGCCTTTTTAATTAATTTTTTGTGTTGATTCTGGACTTTGATTTCATGTTTCAATTTTTTGTTCTCTTCTCTTAGCTCACTAATGATATGTAGTCTTTCAATGAGTTCTATATTTAATCTATTTTCTTCTTGACTCATAAGAATAATTTGGTTGGTAACCTCATGGTGATGCTCAGTAAGTCTTAGAATCTCTGATTCTTTCTCTTATATTTTCTCTGTAATTTTCCTCCTATCATCAATGGCTAGTGTTCTTTCATTTTCAGATTTTCTTGCATCATTCATGACATCAATCATTTTCACCATTTGATTCTCTTGACCAATTTGTAGCATCTTGATTTTATCTGTCAGATGTAGATTGACCTCTTGTACACTTGTAATTTCTTCAACTGATGTGTCTAAATCTTTGCTCATTGATGATTTTGCAGTTTCAAAGTAATCTTGTATTTCCAATTCCTTGTATTCTTTTTCATTCAGTCTGGTTGCCATAATCTTTCTTTCATCAAGAAATTTTCTCAGTTTTATTCTTGCCTCTTTATACTACTCATAGTTTATTTGCATCTGCAATTTTTCATTCTCAATAGTCATGTCCATTCTGTACTTTTCTATTGCTCTGATCTTTTCTCTCAAGTCTTTAATCTTTTCAGGAGAGAGACTTAGCTCTAATACCAATTTTTGGAATTATATTGGAATGATGTACTAAGAGGGGAGGGGTGAATCAATACCTCTAAAACTTTTCATGGTTAGCCCATTAACCCTTAATCATCAGTTTGTAAAATTATCTTATCTATCTATTCATCTTTCTTTATGTATATGCAATCATATCATAATTTATTTAATATGTGACCATAAAATAAACATTCATGAAAATAGATAACACATAACACAAGATATGGTATCGTAGAAAACTCCTGTTAGAAAGTAAAAACTGCGGTGGGGATTGTTACCCACAAGACTTCACTATCTACAAATAAGAAGGGGCCAGTTAAGGCTTACAATTGGTCACTTCTAATAACCTACCCTGTTAGGAGTATTATAGTGGAGCCCTGTTAAGATCTACTTTGTTTGAAGCTTTAGCAACACTGTTAAGTGTGCACTCTGTTAAGAAATTTGTAAAGAATGGTTAAGTCCACCTTCTATAAAAGGATTTTAGATGTGATGCACTTGTTAGAATGCAACTACATAAGTCTTTGATCTGATGATGTATGCAATCTCTAATTTTTGATAACAGATCCTATAAAACTTCATAAGTATAAGTAATCATCCTTCCATGATTGTATAATACCTTTATCTACTTGTCGGTAGCCTCTGTGTGTTCTTGACAACTGATGTGATCTGTTTCTGAACTTTGCATGAATTCTGCCTTTTTCTCCTTAGATACTCTTTGTGGCTATCAACAACAATGAATTCATATTTCACAATTGATTTGAACATCTATTTATACTAGATTTTGGCTCAATTCTTGATTCATGCTTCGCAAGTTAACTCTAGATCCAAGGTTTACAACTTGACCTTGATCTTTAGTTAGATATGTTTTTGATCCATTAGGATGCTTTAAAATGTTTACATAAAGCTTGCTTGACCCTTAAGTTATAATTTAAAACAAAATAAAACTCTATAAATAGAATTACATTGCTTTATCTGACGTGTAAAACTCAGATCCACTATTTGCAGGTTCTCTAACTGACTATCAGTTCTGACGGTCGGTTTTCTTTGTCATCAGTGTTCCTTTCTTGAACTGGTCATCAGGTATGCCTTTTATGTTTTGTTAGTTGTGTTCTCAAAACTATGTCATCGGTGATGTTCTTAATGTTATTTTATTGACCCGTCGGTGATGTCCTGTTCATTTTGTTGGTGCAACACTTGTCAGTGTGCATCGGTCAATTCCATACTTAGAATTTTCTCGTGACCTTTGTGTTCTATCATGTATGCTCCCTATTCGCCGGTAATGCTTGTAGCAATGATCTCTGTCAATGTTTTTCACTAAGTGTACTAATGGAAAAATTAATGTCATCATGACCTGCTTGTTAGGTTCCACTTTCAGGTTCCTCTTCATCCTTTCCATTTTGCATTTTTGGTTTACACACAAAATTGTGTCATCGGTTTTCTTTGTACTTGGCAGTTTTCGGTGATCTCTTATATCTGTATTTTTGGTTTTCTCTTTGTCCTATCTTTCGGTGTATGTTTACCAAAATTGTTCTTTGCATACTAATGGAAAAATAATGTCATCAATTTCCTTCATGAATGTTTCTATGAATGTCTACATACAATTAAGATTATGAATTGATATCATATGCATAAAGAAAGAACAACAGATATGATTGGTAAAGAAAAGATTTGATTACATAAGATTAAAGGTTAATTAACTAAAAAATTTAGAGGTATTGATTCACCCCTCCCCTCTCAATACACACTTACCATTATTTCCAAAATACATACCTTTCTTCTTCATCTGAATCATCCTTCATGGCCACAAATACCATCTCAATATCTTCATCAAATTCGGTGTCATTATTTTCATCTCTGTTCTTGGCTAGGTAACAAGATTTCTTCCCTTTGTCCTTGTAGTCTTGGGTATCTCTTCTGTCATATTTTTGGTTGCTTCGGTAATCTTTTTTATCAATTCTATCAAACTTCTTTTTATATGATCTGTCATCTTTTCTTCTATTAGGACATCTAGTAGCAAAGTGTCCAACCTCTTTACAATTAAAACATACAAGTGGTAACCTACCTTTGTATCTACATTTGCCTCTCTGCAATCTTCTGGCCATTAGTGCTTCAATCTCATCAAGATCTTAGTCATCACTATCACTTTCACTATCATTTCTAATAGTGTGTTTATGACTTGACTTACTTATTTTCAAAGAATATTTGAATGCAGACACTATAGATGGTAATACACTATTATCAAAGGTATTCATCTCAAATGAAATTAGTCTACCAACCAAACTATCTAGAGTGACATTATTGTTTTCTACTTATCTGATTTCTTGTATAGAAGATACTCTAATAGCATATACAGGCAGTAAGGTTCTTAGGATTTTACTTACCAATGTCTCTTCTTCAATTATGCCTCCAACTCCTCGGATAGCATTGACTACCTCTTTTATTTTGCAGCTGTGCTGAGTGATATTTTCTCCTTCTCTCATTCTTAGGTCATAAAATTTACCTCTTAGGATTTCTACCTTATCTCTGAGTACATTAGCATCTCCTCCATGTACCAACTTCAATTTATCCCACATTTTCTTTGTAGAGGTGCAAGTCTTGACATCTTCAAATTCAGCATCGAAGAGTGAGGAAGAAAGTTCTATCTATTGGCAAGTTGACACTCAGGGTGTATATGACTTATTTTGTGTTGTCATTATGACAACAAAGTCATGTGAAGTTTTGATAGTAAACTTTGAAGATCAAAATTGGCTAAGTATAGAAAATAGAGTAGTACAGAGATATGCAGTTGATTAGAGCACCAGCGCACATGCGTACGATTGAGTCAGACTATGCACCTTTATACTTAAGCTTTATTTTATGTCATCAAGATTAGTCTATACACTCATGGTATGGTATGAAAGTACTATTAGTAATAACTGAGAGGGGGGGTGAATGAGTGGCCTCAAAATTTAATCCTTAAGTCAACCCTTTAAACTTATAACCACAAATTATATCTTAAGTTATATTTTGTCCTACAAGATGAATGCCTTGAATAACTTATATCAATTTACTACTTGTCGGATTACTCTGTTAAACCTTTTTCTATATGTTCACCGATAAGAAGTCATCTATTTACCAAAATATAGTAAATATGCATAGTATACCGATAAATCCAGAATGAATTATGTAAGATACAAAATAGTAAAGACATGAATCATACACACAACACATGGATTTTAATGTGGAAACCCTGTTAAGGGAAAAAACCACTGGGACCGGTACCCCAAATTTTCACTCTTCTGAAGTGAGCCCTGTTAGGAGCCAACCCTATCAAAGGTTACAAACACAATGTTAGGTGTGACCTTGTTAGAGGATTTTATACATAGAGGTTGTCACTTAGTATCGGGCATCTAATGATGCCATCCTTGAATCAACCTCTTTCTTAGACTGTCAATAGGCATCAGGCATATCCAATGCTACTTTCATGAATCAACCTTTTGGCACTCCTTGAGATGTACCTCAATATATAGAAGATTGCTCAGTCCTACTTGGTTAAGAGACTTGATGCTTCAATGGTTAAACTAAAACACTATGACCTGTTCATATTGCAACTTAAATTATAGATTTTCAGATCTATTTAAGTACATTACCTCTCTGACCAATGTATCAATTCAATCCTTATGCTCCACACTTTTTGCTCTGTGATGCTGTGCTTACTGTTCATCGGTGTCTGCAAAATTCCTTAGCTCTCCCTTCAGCTTGTTTGATCAGGACTACATGAAGTTGTTCTTCATCATTTTCTCTTCAGCATCCTCTTTCTTTTTACTCCCCTTCATTCTCCTTTAAAATGAATTAAGCTCATCTCTTATATAGACACAATATTCATTATTTATTGGTTCTTGATTCTTGGTGTGATAAACAATCTAGCAAATTTGATTTAAAGCATAACTCTTGATTTGTCTCATAGATATCTTCTTGCCAACTATACAAATCAGCTTTAAATCAATTACTTATCTCTGACTTTATCTGGATGATTAAAGAAAAGATAAGTATTCATTAACTCTATCTTTAGCTTCTTTCCAGCTAAGTATTTTGTTGTTTTCTTAATTCTCTATTCTATCAGTCAATACTTCAGTTAGTCATTGGTGATAACTGATTGTTCCATCAGTGTGACTTCAGTTGTCATCAGGATCTCTGTCCTTGTCTTTTCTGTCGGGCAACACTAAAATTTTGTCCATCGGGTTACTCTATGTTTTTCTCATCAGGAAACACTGTAACTATACTCATTACTAATTCTGTGTATTTCTTCATCAGGAAACACTGTGACTTTGTTCTTTTTACTCTGACCATCAAGTGCACTGCGTTAGTGTATGCAGTCACTTAGTAAATACTTGACTTGTATGCATTACTGATTAGCATAGCCTTGATTCATGAGTTCTTTTAATTCTTTGATAGTATCTCCATGACCATACAGATTATATCAAGTTGAAATCAATGACAATACAATACATTAACTAATTTAATGCCTTGCATGATCATCAACTTAACATCTTCAAACATTTAATCAATTACATGTCATCAATCTCTCCCTTTGGCATTGATGGTAACATACTATATTATCATACTATACTATTGCTAATACAATATGAAATATACAGTTTCATCAAGCTTTCCTAATGTAACTATTATAAATGTATGGTTTTTCACTAAGCTCAAGTAGCTTTGATTTGATTCTTGCAGGCTTTCTATCTATCTTCAATCCCTTCACTGGATGGATGTAGAATATTTCTTTCTCTGATTTGATGTGTTCTCCTTCTGTGTCAAACTCTCTCCCTTTGACTGTTCTCCTTTCTTTTTATGTTTTATGTTTCTCTTGTCAGCAACTCTCCCTTTGTATTAACAACTCTCTCTTTGTATAATATTTCCATATAATCTCTCTCCCTAAGGATATAATCTCTCCCTTTTGGAGTAATGTGATAATGGATAATCTCTCTCCCTTTCCAGAAGGATGTGATAATATGGATAATCTCTCTCCCTTTGACAGTAATGCCAAACAAATATCTCACAAATATCTGTCATTAATGTCAAGAAATATTTTCTCTCCATCCATAATATATTCCTTAAATTTTCCTTATCCATCAACAATACAACAATATGCTCTGGTGCTTGATGATGATATATACCTATCTATATATAGATGTAGCTTTGAATTTCATCCCTTTGCTTGCATCAACATGAATGATATTCTGATAATATGTAGGCTAATGCAACCTTCTAGTGAGCTTACTGACTAGTAGACAAGGGTCTGACCCCTAGTCTCTTTCTCAAGTACTCAAATGCATCCTTGGGCAGTGGTTTGGTGAAGATATCAGCCAATTTTTCTTTTGATTGCACATACTCAAGTATCACCTCCTTTGTTTGAATGTTTTCTCTTAAATAATGATACTTGATGGCAATATGCTTTGTTTTAGCATGCATGACTGGGTTTTTGGAAATGTTTATTGCACTTGTATTATCACAGTAGATAATTACTGGTTCTATAATTTTCATTGCATACCTTCCAGTAACTGTTTGATCCATGCAATATTTGAGGAGTTTGCAGTAGCAACAACATATTCTGCCTCTGCAGTAGATTGTGAGATGCATCCTTGTTTCTTGCTGATCCATGTGACAAGTTTGTCACCCATGAAGAATGCTCCTCCAGTTGTGCTCTTCCGGTCATCGATATTTCTAGCACAATCAACGTCAGTAAAGACCTGAAGTTCAAATTTTCCTTCTCTTCTATACCATAATCCATATTCCTTGGTATTCTTCAGATATCTTTGGATTCTTTTCACAGGAGTCATATGTGATTCCCTGGGATTAGCAGAAAATCTAGCAACTATTCCTATTGCATGTGCAATATCTAGTCTAGTATGTACAACATACATGATTTTTCCAATCATTGATTTATACAAAGTCTGATTTACCTCTAATGAATTGTCTTCCTTTGTCATTTTGCATCTAGTTGCCATCAGTGTTCCAACTGGTTTGGATTCTTCCATCTTGAATATTTTTAGTACTTCTTTGAGGTATTTGGATTGTGTAATGAAAATAGCTTCTTCTTGTTTTATGATCTACAGACCAAGAAAGAACTTGATCTCTCCAAACATAGACATCTCAAACTCTTTGCTCATTTAATTTGCAAATGATTTGCATAGCATATCATTGCCTCCAAATATGATGTCATCAACAAATATCTCACCAATCAAAGTGTTAGCTTCAGTATCTTCCTTTAAATAAAGATTACTATTTTCACTAGTTCTTACAAATCCAATACTTATAAGATAGGAGTGAAGTCTTTCATACCAGGCTTGGGGTGCTTGTTTCAATCCATAAAGGGCTTGTGAAGCCTACATACCATGTCCCTCTTGTCTGGATCAACAAACCCTTCTGGTTGTTCAATGTATACATCGTCTTCAAGTATTCCATTTAGGAATGCAGACTTGACATCCATTTGATATACTTTGAATCCTTTATATGCAGCATAAGCAAGTAATATTCTTAGTCCTTCTATCCTAGAAATGGGTGCAAATTTCTCTCCATAGTCAATTCCTTTTTCTTGTGCATACCTCTTGCATACTAGTCTTGCTTTATTTCTTATGAATTCTCCATTCTCATTCAACTTATTCCTAAATATCCATTTTGTACCGATGACATTCTTGTCATCTGGTCTTGGTACAAGTTTCCATGTCTTTTTTTTCTCTATCTGTTTAATCTCCTCATTCATAGCACTAATCCATTCATCATTATCTAGTGCATCATTGACAGATTTGGGCTCATAATCACAAATAAGACATCTTATATTTAGAGACTTACTTGTAGTTCTCATACCAGCCTTTTTATCTCCTATGATCTGGTCCTGTGGATGGTTCCTTCTGACATATCTTGCAAGTACAAGTATAGCTCTTTGTCTATCAGCTTGATCATCATTGTGTTCTTCATTTTGTTCTTCATTAATTTGTGCATCATCTTGAGCAATATTCTGATCATCGGTATTTGCATCTTGATGCTTGGGTGCAATGATCTATTGCTCGGGAGCTCTAAATTGTTGGTAGAGTAGAGTGTCTGGTTCCTCATTGTAAGTAAACTTATTGTATTCCTCTGGTTCTTTAGTGCATTCCTCTTCATTCTTCTCTACAAATTCATCTATCTTTACATTTTCACTTTCAATAATTTTGTTAGAGGCTTTGTTTAGATATTTATAAGCCTTTCTCTTGGTAGAATACCCTAGAAAGATACCTTCATCACTCTTGGAGTCAAGTTTTCCATTTCTATCATATTTTAAGATATATCATTGATTGCCAAAATTTTTGAAATAACTTACATTGGGTGTGTATCCATACCTTAGCTCATAAGGTGTCTTTTTGGTGTCTTTCTTTAATTGTACTCTGTTCAATGTTCATCAGTGTCCTTGCACAATCAACTATGGATTTGTTCCTTCTTTCAGCAATTCCATTCTATTGTGGTGTTCTCAGTGCAGAGACCTATCTTTTGATTCCATGCTCATTAAAAAAGTTAGTGAATTCATCTTAAATAAATTCTCCTCCTCTATCTGACCTTAAGCATTTTAGCTCCTTACCACTTTGCTTCTCAACCATTTCTTTGTACCATTTAAACATCTTAAATGCTTCTGATTTATCTTTTAGAAACATGACTGT
>MU227921.1:454917-473894 GCA_018584345.1 Thuja plicata | reverse complement strand
TTTGTCCTCATAGGTCCACATAAATCAGTATGGACTAATTCTAGAATTGCATCAGATGTATGGGTTTTGCTTTTAAAACTAGACTTTGTCATTTTACCTTTTTGACAATTCTTACACATGATGTTGTTAGGCTTGGTCATCATCGGCAAGCCTCTGACATTTCTCTTTTTGCTAATATTTATCATGTTGTAAAAATTTACACGACACAATATTTTGTGCCACAACCATATGTCTTTATTTGTAGAAATAAAACAAGTGGAGTCAGTATCATTCAGATAGAATAAGTTACCTTTTGTCTGCTCACCGGTACCAATCAGATTTCCATATTTATTGAAGGTCTTTGCCTTCTTATTTTCAAATTGCTACTTTGTGACCTAAATTATTCAACTGAGAAACACTCAATAGATTATAATTCAATCCATTTACCCAATAAGCATTTTCACATTTTATCTGGTTATTCAACATTATGGCTCCTCTACCTTCAATTGGACAAGGTGTGTCATTACCCATTCTTACTGAACCACCTTTGTATTATTCAAAAGTCTCAAACTTTTGCTTATCACTGGTCATATGGTGAGTACAACCACTATCTATGATCCAAACATCATTTTTGCTAACCTTTGTGTAGACGTCCAAAAATATTAATATTAATATTAATATTATTTTCCCTCTTATTCCTCTAACTATTTAATTTAATCAATTAAATAGTTTCATTTGCTAGTATTTATCAATACTTAAAAACTATTCTAATGTATTTCATTTAAATACATTTGTCTCATGAAATTCCCTTTTTAATAAATTTACATTTATTAAATCCTCCATATTCCTAATTCTTCTAAACCATGATTTATTCAAATTTAATTTGAATTATAATCTAAACCCTATCTAGGAACCTATTAACCCAACCTAGAGACCTACCCTAAGCCTACCCTACTCCCATCACCTCATTTCCTAAGCATATTTACCCACCTAACTGTCCTCTGATCATGCTTAAAGGGTGATTCCTAACCTTTTTAAGGCTAATGGAATGCTCACCCACATGGGGAAATACTCTCCAAAATGGGCACCTGTTCCTCTTAAATTCTTCTTACAACTTTGTCTCCCACTTGGAAATGTTGAGCCACTCAACCTTTAATGCCAAGTTTGACTCAAAATTGGCCATCCCCTCAAGCCTATGTGTCCCTTAGGTGGCTCTTATGTGGATTCCACATAGATTCCACATCATCCAAGCCCTCTTCTTCTCCTCCAAAACTCTATAAATAGAGGCCTTCCCCTCTTCATTTTTCATATCTCATATTTGCATTGTTATTATGCTAACATAGCTCTAGATTTCATGTTTTCATATGCTCTTAGTTTCATGTTTGAATCATATAGATATCACATGCTAGGCTTCAATTTGGTTCAAAATGAAACATAGTTGAATCATAGTTGTTACTTTGCATCTTTCATAGCTTCAATCTTGCATAGTTAGTATATCATCTTCATAAGCTTAGAATATCATCTTGTGAAGAATTTGAGAATAGTTCCTTATACTAGTTCTTGAATTCCCTTCATTATTTGTAATCTTGGATTTGCATTGGGGACCATTGAATTTTGTGTGTTTGAGAGAGCACACCCACATTTAATCTAAAAGAACAAATCAAATAAGTAAAATAGGGTGCAATCTACTTGTTTCAGTTCTATCTGATGTTATGATGTTGTCTTTGTTGGTTCCTTTGTTCATTTCATGAATCATGTGTGCTAACCCTCTAAATTATCATGTTTGAGCTTGCTCCCAACAGATCAAAGACTTCACCATACTACATTTTGGCACACCCGGTGGGACCCACGTCCCTAAAATTTTCTAACTTCTTGTCTTTATTTCTTCAAATTTCACCCAACACGTGGATCAACATCTACATTTTACGTAGAGGCATCTTTGCAAACGTCAGTTCTCTATGAACCACTGTTTGGTGTCTTCACAGAACCAGCGTCTGCGACCTGAACTGGCATCTCCACCTGGCCTTGTTAATTTTGAGATTTTTCCAAAACATCAGCTGTTATTTATCAAGATTTTTGGTTTTCCCACTGCTTTTTAATATTTTAGCTTTCTCTTTTTTAGCAGAGATCAATCTATCAAGCAGTTATAATGCCAAAATTTTACTAAGGGAACAAATATTGATAATATATTAAAGAACACTAGCTTTTAGCTATTTGGATAATCTCACATGGGTAAATTTGATCAGATTAAAGACTAAAAAGAAGAAAAAATTAATTTTGTTTGCTGTCTCTTACTGTATTTTTGTGCTTGTAGGTACAACAGTGTCTACGTAAACACTTGTTCATGAACCAGTGTCTACAATTCACAAACTAGCATTTTCTCTTAACTGGTGTCTGTGATTCATAAACTGGCGTCTCTGACTGGTATAGCCATTTTCTAGTTTTCTATTTTTTCTAGCCTATTTTTCTACATTCTGTTATTTTTAAGCTATAACACAGAATCAATGTCTGCGCCTTGAATCGGTGTCTATGCTCTGACAAATTGTTTTGATTATTTGCTAAAATTGTGTAGTGGTTTTTTGTATTTTCAACACTTTCCAAAGGGTTAAATTGAAACTATTGATTAGTTGTTTTGTAGCACCGCTTGTCAAAGACACAACTTCAAAACTACTCACGTTTGTCTTGCAAATTGCCTCACATAAAAATTGACCAAATGATCATGTTTGTGTTAATATTTTTAGGCACATAGAATAATTAGCTAGATTTATTTGTCTAATCCAAAGCAAGTGTTAGGGGATTATGCTATCTTCCCTTTTGGGAAGATCAAAAACCTAGACACACTTGCTTTGTGTTAAACAAATTGAATCTTTTTGGGAAAGAACAAAGCTTTGTCTTGCGTGTCTAGGAGAAAATGACATTGGGTAGGAGAGTATGCTCTTTTCCCCTTGTAGAAAATCAGAAATATAGACCCCTCTCATCACCAATCCATGCTTTTTAAATTAATCCTTTAGATGGGCCTGTCGGTCGAGGAAAAAATATCCCAGGAATGACCCACGTGAGAACGAGGTGTAAGCCACACTACTCTAACTCACGTTAATCAAATTTAATCTTTGGGGTTAAAGCCTCGGGAGTCGATTGGCATTTGATCTTATACTCGGCTCTCATCTAACTTAAGTGTGGCCTCATGATCTCAATCATGTTTATGTGGTGACCACTTTTGTCAAGACGCTCTATGGGGCTATACACCTAAATTGTGCTTGCGAGAACATAGAGGATACAATCGAACAAAGACACTTACTAAAAACTCTAGGCATAGAAGCTACCCAATTCACCTCTGAATGGTGACTTATTATAGTGTGAGGGGAGGGAAGAATCTCCCCCCAAGATCCCCATCATATGCGTCCCAAGGTATTGTGTTGTGAAAGAGATCTTCGTAGCACGACAATAATACTTGGAAAAAGGAAAAATCACGGGCGGCCTTTTTGGGGTGACACTACTGTGTGAGCTGATAGACTACCAAACAATGGGTCTATAATATTTCATTAAAGCCAATTCCTTAGGTAGATGTGTGCTTGAAGTGTTTGAACAACATTTGTAAAATCCAAAACACAAACGGAATACCCAACATTCAAATTTGTCACTTGCTTGTATCCTTTAAGGTTGCTTTGTCCCTTGTAAGATTTTTTTCAGACATGTGCTTGTTCTTTTCTAGTTTGACTATGTTGAAATTGGTTCTTTCCATGGGACAAATCTATTAAAAATTAGAACGAGATCAAACTTTTTCCAAATTATCAAGACAATGTCCCTTTGCAAAGATTACCTTGGGCTCTAATTTTCAGAATTTGGTCTTTTATGAGATATGTCCTAAAACCTCCAATTATTCATCCAAGATCAGATCTATTTATAGGACATGACTGATTCCAAGAAGCATAAGAAGGTAAAAAATCTGTTGCCACCCGTGCAAAGAGAATAAAAAATTACAACTCGAGAGGCTACCAAGTACCAACACATCATTGATTCCATCAAACAAGAGATTCATAAACGGGAAGAATTTGACAAAGTGATCTACAACAACAAGGTTTCTCCTTTCATGGGAAAATATCGTCTAAACTCTACTTTTGTTGGATTTGAGCAATATGAATAGTCGGTTTACCATGACAAACAAAAGTTCCTCCTCTTCTTAATCTCTTTTAGCTTGCATTTTAGGACCTCCTTGAAGTTGTCATCTTTAGAAACACATCACACACTCATCCTAGCATGATCCCGCATTAATCAAATCAATCCTAATCAGCCTAGCATCATCCTAATCATCATCCAAAGCATCCTTGATCACATCCCTCACTTGGTATTGCATCCCCTTTTGAGTTGCTAAAAACCTACATCTTAATCAAACCCCATCCTTGAATTTCCTTAAACTAAGCATTATTGAGGATAATCCCCTTTGTCTTTTGCAACCTCATCACCTTGATCAAAAGGTTGGATTGCATCAACAGAGAATCCCATCTTCCAAAGACCACAAGTCTATCTTAGGTAGACAATCATATCCACTTGATCTTACATTAGGGAAATCAACCCTTAATCCGAGCCTACACCAAGGTATCATTAGTCCTTAGGAGCATATTCATCATCCTAAATGCATCCTACTCCTAGAATCATCATCCTTACCTTCCTAGGCATATCCTTGCATTACATCTTGCATCTCATATCCCCATAGGATAGTCATTTCATGCCACCTATCACATGAGCCACTAAGAAGAGGAAGAACATGGATACTAATCTTGTTGCTAGTTCATCTAATCCCACGATTGACAACACCAATTCCATGGTTACTTATGCATCTCAGCCCAACAAGAAAATTGAGTACATCTGGGTAGACACTAATGAGACTCCCACCCTGAGTACCATGGAAACATTTATCAACCATCTAGCGCATGTCCACATGCTAAACGCCATGAGTGGATGCAACAACAATCAGGTACTCTTAGACATTCAACAACAAGGACTTCAAATCCCACCTTGGATTATACCCACACTTGTCACACAACCTATGGCACTTCCAGGGGAATGTTATCCTCCCACCAGAAATGAAGTTTGTGACACACTTCAATGAGCCCTACATGTGGGAACTATTATCGCACAAGTATTCCATCCCTCCATTCCACCCTCCATCATGCACACAACACCTTCATCTACCTCAGGAGCCCCACCTCCTAATGCAACATCAGTAGCACAAACAATACCCCCTATCACTATGCAAGCACCTCCTCAAGCCATAGTCGCTCCTCTTTCACAAGCAATCCCAAAATTCATCGCACACTTTCCACCACCACCGGTCAGCACTCAACAAACCACCATTCTGACTCAGCCTATTCAGAGTGCAACAACTAGTTCATAGCATCAAAGCACCCAAGTCTCCATGCCTATTCCAAATTTCTTCACCATAGGCATGCCACCTACCAATGCCTATAACCAACCCTTATTTCCGCAAGGGTCCACTTTTCCCACTCCACCAGCAACACAATCACAATGTATGCCAGTATTTGTACCTCAAACATTGTTCAACCCAAATCCCCCCATGCAACAATCATCTATAAATCCCTTTGTCATACCTTAAATTCTTATCCAACCTATCCAACAGTAGAAACAACCAATCCAACAAAAATCTATCCAACAATAGCAACAACCAATCCAACAGCAACCAATCCAGCAGGAACAACCAATCCAACAACAATCTATCCAACAACAACAACAACCAATCCAACAGCAGCCAATCTAGCAGTAGCAACAACCAATCCAACAACAACCTATCCAATAGCAGCAACAACCTATTCAGCAGCAATAATCCATCTAGCAACCATTCGAGCAACAACAAATCACCAATCCATTCACATCCTAATCACAACAGCAACAAATCAACCCCTTCACAGCTGCATAACCCACCATCGAAACTACACAACAGTCGCAACCACAAACGTAGGGGGAAAATCCCCTCATGGTGCAACCACCACAATAGTTTGTTAATCCTTTCATCTAATCCATGCAGCAACAACAAACTCCTTCCACCAACTACCAAGCCATGCTATCTTCCGCTGCGTCACAAACCATTCCACCTCCACAACAATTTAGTGTCCCCAATAAAACCAATTACCTTGCTACAGCCACTGGGGGCATCCCGTCACAAAACACTTATCCTCCATACCATACAGGTGTGCAACAGGCTCATCCCACCTATCCAATGCCGCATCAAATACAAGCATATTTCCAGCAGTTACAACAATCTTATCAAGTGTCGACACCCCCTCCACTGTAATATTCCCCTCAACTGTAGCTTTCACCACAACAACCCATATATGTTGACCAGAAGCCATCATATCAAACACCATAATATGCCCCACAAAATCCTCCATATTCACCATTCGATCCATATTAGGTTCAAGGAAACCATGCAATCACAATTAACAATCTCCCCCGCAAATCAATCATGAATGGGAGGAAATGAAGAATGCTCTCAAGGAGCTAAAAGCTGGGACAGAGGCTAAAACATTCAAGTTTGAAGAGGTGTGTCCTTATCCATTTGATCGATCTATCACTTCCATACCCTTCCCCAAGCACTTTGAGACACCCAAATTTGATAAATATCGGGGGAAGGGAGATCCTGTGAACCACGTGAAAGAATTCTACATGGAATGTCAAGAAGTGGCCTATAGCAATAATTTCCTTATGAGACTATTTCTCAAGAGCTTAGGGGCAATTTCTCTCGAATGGTTCTACAAAATCCCTTACGATACACTCTCTACTTTTGCTGAATTATCTAAAAATTTTGTGGCCCAATACGCACATAACATCAAAAATAAACTCTCACTCCTTAACCTATGCAATTCCAAACAAAAAGGAGGAGAGAGCCTGGCTGATTATCTTCAACGCTGGCAAGGGCTTACTACAAGGTTGTCCTACCAACCCCTAGAGAAACATCTTATCAAAATCTTCATTAACAACCTCCATCCTAAGCTCGCCTATCACATGCGCATGAATTGCATACAAACATATCAAGACATCAGGATCAAAGGTATGGATCTTGAAGGAGGTCTCATAGAAGATGGTGCCATCAAGCACTATAAGGAATCCCAGCCTGACAAACATAAAAATGATTGGTCACATTTTTGGAACAAGAACAAGAACATGGTAACGGATGGAGCCACTGACACCAAACACATTTAGGTTATGGTAGCCATCCTAATACACCTGCCCAAACTAATTATCAGCAAGCACCATTGATGTGCCCTCAACCTCCTCCCATGTATCAACAACTCAATCCTGTGTATTCCCAACTGACTTACCAACAAAACATGTGCCCTCAAGGTACGACTATCTATCCCCCTCTAAGGGCATCATATCAACACAACTATCAAGGTCCTATGAATCAGACAACTACTATATTAGTCCCACAGGGACAATAAATACCTCACACTTTGAATGCACCACAATGCATGTTTAGCCCTTTTGGTGAACCCATAGATGTCATCTTCTGCAAGATGGTTCAAGCTAACCAAGTTGTGTACCCAAAAATGCAGTCATTTGATGACTCAACACCTAAGCCAGCTTGGTATAAAGACAATGAGTACTGTGAATACCACTGTGTTAAGGGGCACACCACTCTCAAATTCATGAAGTTAAAACATTACATCTAGGATCTCATCGACCACAAAGAGATCGAAGTGGACCCTCCTACCCAACCATCATCAAATGTGAGTCTTAAAATCTATCAAAATGCATTCCCTAAACACACTTTAGGTACAGGCCTAGGAAATCTACTTAGTCTTCTGATTAGGGGAAGGGTAAGCAAGGAGAAAATGCTGACAGAAAAGATTATACGAATGCCTATATCAACTACGATAATCTCATCGACTGCATATCCCAAGTCCAGTCATCCATCAATGTCATCCATGTCAAGGGTACTGATAACCAATGTGCAATCACCACTCGTAGAGGCAAGATAATAGTTGCAGGTGCTGGTCCCACCCCATCTGCTAGGACCTAATACAATATTTTGGAACACCTAGGGAATACTCCAGCCAAAATTTCTATCCTGGATCTCCTCTACACTTCACCCATTTATCAAGTGATCCTCAATAAAGCCTTGCAAGAGTTTCATGTTCCCAGCGACATCAACCTCACTGAATTCCAAAATCTTGTCAGACACCTGTCTGCATCTTGTGGGGTCTCCTTTAAACCAAAAGATGTGCCCTCAAAAGAACCCGATCATAATCTCCCACTCCATATTTCTATCATGGTTAAATATTTTTCCATCAAATGGGTCATGATAGATAATGGTTCGGCCCTAAACCTATGTACTCTAAAATTCATAAAATAGTTGGGTTGCACTGAAGCTGATATAACAAATGATGTCATCACAATAAAGGTATATGACAATCTGGAGTGTACTTCTGAAGGCACCATATCATTGCCCATTCAAGTGGGCCCAGTTATCCAGGATAAATTATGTCATGTTGTTGATATTGACCTTCCCTTCAACATCCTCCTTGGACACCTATGGATTCATTCTATGCAAGCCATCCCCTCCACCTACCATCAGTGCATCAAATTCCCATATAAAGGCATTGATATCACCATCCATGCAGATCCCAAGCCCTTTGCATACTGCAATGCATTAGAAACATCCTTTCCACATTCCAATCACTATCCTGGGATCGATATTGGCACCTCTATTGCCAGTTCATCTTGAACCCATTCAGACCTAGAAACAATCCTCTCTTCCACCTTATCCATGGTCAAGATCAACAACAAAGGTTGTGGTGAGTATATTTTATCTGATGCCTTCACAGTTGGAGCACTGCCAATTGATCCACACACTCAAGGCTGCCGACCTAATCTAAGAAAGATAGAAACAAAGACAACCAAGTCTCTACAATTTGGTTCTACCACTTTTATCTCAAAGGGTACTTTGACTAGCCAAGAAATGACACCAAACATCAACCAATGGCTCTATAAAGATCCACCACCCAAGGACACAAGTTGCCTTAATTACTTTAAAGGTAAGTACCCGGTGACTCACAAACTGGTGACAAAAAAATGGAACTACAAAGGAGGTGGCCTTGGTTATGAAGAGCAAGGAATGAAAGATCCTATTATACCTACCTAACTAGAAAAGCACCTAGGCCTTGGCATGGGCTCTAACATGAATGGGGGCACCAATGAAAACATCTTTTCCTCTTGTCTGTCCCTAGGTGAAATCATTGACATTAAAGATATCCTGGAAGAGAAAGTTCTGAGAGCCTATGATGATGTTTTTGACGATGAAACCTTCCTGGGAAATTCTGTCGTACACCAAATTTTGATTGTCTTCATTGACCTTCCCCTCCACCATCCCGAACTCATAGACTAGGACCAACCAAGTATTGTGCACATTGACAAGTTCCAAAGCGAGGACGCACTCCTAGGATTTATGGGAGAAATTGAGCAAAGAAATGTTTGGGGGTAAGACTCAGCATATGTCTACAAACTAGACCCAAAGGCATAATTTGGAGAAGAGGAGAACTTCAACCGCAAAAATGAAGAAAAAAATAAAAATAAAAAAGAGAAAAATTGATCCCCTAGCAAAAACCCCTCTGGGGCGCTATCTGATCATAAAATAGTAAACAAAAAGGGTGTATCCCCTGGTGAAAAACTCTCTAAGGTGCTAGAAGATGAAGATTCTCCTCTTCCTCTGATCTGTGATTACAGGCCTAAACATTCATCGATTCTCATCGAAGAAGCAAAACCTGTCAACCTGGGTACTAAAGAGAATCCTTCCATAACATACATAGCAGCATCTCTAACTGAAGTAGAAGAAAGTGATATTGTCACTTTATTGAAGGAATCCATCAACAAATTTGCATGGTCTTACTCCCACATGCCGGGATTAGATCCCAACTTGGTGGTTCACCATCTTGCAATGGACCCAAACATCAAACCTATCAAACAAAAGCTCAGGAAGATGCACCCTAAAGTGGCACTACTTGTCAAAGTAGAGCTCGAGAAGTTACTCCAAGCCAAGATCATCCACCCCATTGACTATTCTGACTGGATTTCTAACATGGTGCCTGTCTCTAAGCCTAATAAATCAATTAGGATATGTACAAATTTTAGATATCTCAATAAGGCATGTCCCAAGGATGATTTCCCCTTGCCAAACATAGACATGATTATGGATCTCACAGCAGGACATGAGATGTTGTCACTCATGGATGGCTTTTCCAGATATAATCAAATCCGCATTATAGAAGAAGATCAGCATAAGAAAGCATTCACAACCTGCTGGGGCACCTTCTGTTATAACCTGATGCCTTTTGGCTTGAAGAACACTGGGGAAACCTATCAAAGGGCCATGACTTTCATTTTCCATGACATGATACACAAAATTATTGAAGGCTATGTTGATGATATCTTGGCAAAATTAGCTAAGAGGGAAGATCACCTCAATGTTTTGGAGTGCATCTTTGACAAAATTGGACACTACTGCTTAATGCTCAACCCTAAGAAGTGTGTCTTTTGGGTCACATCAGGCAAACTCCTTGGGTTCATTGTATCCAGACAAGGCATTGAAATAGATCCAAAGAAGGTGCAAGCTATCATAGAAATGCCTCCACCAAAAACACTATGACAACTATGCAGCCTCCAAGGAAAGCTATAATCTGTGCACTATTTTATCTCTCAACTATCATACAAGTGCCAACCATTCACTCATCTCCTGCAAAAAGATAACACATTCAAGTGGGATCCTCAGTGTCAAAAGAGTTTTGACAAAATCAAAGAATACTTGGCTAATCCACCCATTTTGGTACCACCTATACCTAGTCAAACACTCATCCTATATATTTCTACTACTACCATAGAACTAGGGGCACTCCTCACTCAGTTGGATGATGAAGATAAAGAAAGATCTATTTATTACATCAGTCGGACCTTAGTGGGTTATGAGATCAACTATTCACCTATGGAAAAAGCATGTCTGGCAGTGGTCTTTGCCACTCAAAAAATTTGCCACTATATGCTTAGTCATACAACTAAGCTCATTTCAAAGGTGGATCCTCTCAAGTATCTACTCTCCAGGACTATGCTCATAGGTTGAATGGAAAAATGGGTTATGCTGCTAAGCGAGTTTGATATTCAATATGTAGACAGAAAAGCCATTGAAGGGAAAGTCATCATTGATCAGCTAGCAGAAGTGTCATTGGTAGATGCATATCCTTTGGTCATAGAATTTCTAGATGAGAATTTTTACATGATAGAAGAAAAACCAACTTGGAAACTCTACTTTGATGGGTCCTACAGCTCATGGTGCAGGGGCAGGAATACTTTTTGTCACCCCTCAAGGTGATTACATCCCTATGTCATTCAAATTGGGATTTCCTTGCATGAACAACATTGCAGAATATGAGGCACTAATCACAGGACTTCGCATGGCCATAGAATGGAACATCACAACTCTAAATGTCTTTGATGATTCCCAACTCATCATCAAACAGGTTCTCAATGAGTATCAAACCAAAGATGACAAATTGATGCTATATAAGCAGATGGTTGACAAGATGAAAGAACATTTTCTCCACTTGTTGATAACACAAGTACCATGCTTGCAGAACAAGGCTTCTTATGCAATGGCCACAATTGGCTCCCTCCTAGAGATTCCTCATGATTCTATGCAATACGAATTCTTAGTTGAGTAACTACATGCTCCCACTTATGAGAATGATGAATCAAATTGCCTATGTGTCTTGGTTGGTCCCCAGTCCCCATGGTACCATGATATCCAAGATTACCTACAAAATGGTATCCTATCTCCTCATCTCACTGCAACCCAATGCCAAAACTTTATCTAGAGAGCTTCCTGATACACTCTCATAGCTAACACCCTTTATTGTTGAGGCTATCACAATGTGCTCTCTAGGTGTTTAGATGAAAATGAAGCCACCCAGGAACTACAAGAGGTACATGATAGAATTTGTAGTGCCCACATGAGTGGCATGGTCCTAGCCAAGAAAATTCTATGTGCAGGGTACTATTGGCCTACAATGGAACATGATGCTTGTGAGTTCGTCAAGAAGTGCCTACCTTGCCAACAGCATGCCAATCTGATCCATGCTCCTACACAGGACCTCAAACCTATTGCACCTCCTTGGACCTTTTCTTGTTGTGGTTTTGACCTCATTGGTAAGATTACTCCCCTCTCTTCTAAAGGCCACAAGTACATAATCACAACAACAGAGTATTTTACAAAGTGGGTTGAAGCAATTCCGCTCACCCTCACTACTGGTGTCCAGATATCCAAATTCATCCTCTATCACATTATTTTCCACTTTGGCATACCCTCCACTATCTTCACAGATCACAGCACAGCATTCAAAAATCAACACGTTAGTGATCTATGTGCGCTCCTCCATATCCATCACCATTTCTCCAGTCCATATTTCCCGCAAGGTAACGACCAAGCTGAGGCAAGTAATAAAACCATCCTCAAAATCCTCAAGAAAGTTGTCAATGATACTGGTCATGACTGGAATTTCCAAATTAACCCCTCCCTCTGGGTATACCACACTTTCTACCGTACTCCTACTGGCACTACTCCCTATTCCCTAGTCTATAGTGTTGAAGCAATCTTACCAATTGAGGTCAAACTACCATCCCTCCGAGTATCCCTTAGAGGCCTGGTTGATGATGAAGATTACTGAGTAGCATGACTCACACAGCTCAATGTACTAGATGAAAAGTTCCAACAAGCCTATGATCATCTGATTGTCTACCAAAATAGACTCAAGAAAAAATATAACAAGAAGGTCCACCCATGCCAGTTCAAGGTAGGGGACCTTGTGCTAAAGGAAAATCAGAAAGTGGGTATTGATCAAGAAAAGAAAGGTAAGTTTGAAGTCACCTGGCAAGGCCCCTATATTGCCACTGCATGCTTTGGTTCTGGGGCATATCAACTCTCCACTCTTGAAGCAGAACCATTGAATGATCCTACCAACATCATTCATCTTAGGCGCTTCTATGCCTGACGGCTGGTTTCTCATTCCAGTTATCTGAGAAAATCTATAAAAAGTATAAAAAGTTTTGAAGAAAGCACAAAAACAATGTAAAATAGTCCTGAAAAAATCTCAAAAAAGCAGAAAAATGAAGCTGAAAAAATGGTTGTCCAGGTGAAAACCTGGAAAACAGGCACTTGGCCAACATCAACAAACATCAAAAATATCCAAAGAAATCAAAAAAGAAGAATAAAGAGAATAATTTCATCCAATGGTGAAAACTTGGCAATCAGGCATCTTGGACAAGTATGCGTGATGAAAACCTGGAAATAGGCGTCACACATAGTGGACCGTTCCATTATCTATCAAAATCTCATTTCCCTCCATCACCAACATCACATTTCTGCTAACCTTAGCATTTCCCATATTCCCTGGGTGTTCACATATCATACGCACTAGTCCAAAGTGATCCTCATATATTGTATCCTGAGCTTTTGTACACATAATCTTGTATATTGTTGTTCATATGTTGTACTATCTCAATCCCTGAGCTTTAGTCCTATACATATTCTGTCTAGTCATCCACTTAGTGTTGCTTGTATATATCTCGTGTCCTCGGTTGGTATCCTTTCAGAACATGATCCAGTTACGCTCTTAAAATATTAAGTTTCGATAATTGCCTTTTGATGACATCTTGTCTCCACAATTTGATCGCAGTGCACCTTGACCTATCAGATTTATGAATCCCATCTTTCCAGAAATGGGTCCTTTGAGGATGTATCCTTCCTCTCATAGATTTAATTCTAGAACATCATCATCTCTGGATTCTTGTAGGAAGTATCCTTCCTCTTGAACTAATCAATCAACATACTAAACTATCACACGCATCAAAAAACATGATCCAATCATATCTCGATGGCAACATGTGTACATAAATTGTACTAACATCCCCGGTCCTTGTCATGCTAACATTCCCTGCCTGGTCCTTCATAGTCCTCCTAGCTGGTTCATCAATTGATCATGACATACAACAAAAATATGGGTCCCATCTCGTCCATTGCATCCGTCACATCCATTGCATCTGGTTGTCACATTAGTTTCATCATTAGATTGCATTAGGTTCATTATTAAATTGCATTAGATCCATCATTTGATTTCATTAAGTTCTTCATTTAATTGCATAGTTAAAATCATTTTAGTGTCTTGCATAATTAATTCATCTTGCATTGTTAAAACATTTAGATTCATTTTACATCTTGCATTGTTAAAACATTTAGATCCATTTTACATCTTGCATTGTTAAAACATTTAGATTCATTTTACTTCTTGCATTGTTAAAACATTTAGATTCATTTTATCATCTTGCATTTTTAAAACATGTACATCTTGCATAATTAATTCATCTTAGATTCATTTTAGTCTTAACGTTTAGATTAATTTTAGACTTGCATTTGTTAAATCGTTGCATTGTTAACACATTTCGATTCATTTTACTCTTACATTGTTAAATCATTTAGATTTCATTGTTAACTCATTTAAATCATTATAGTCTTGCATTTTTTTCATATACATATTCATAAAACATCAGCATATACATTGCATACATCATAAAATTACATCACATCCTGCATCCACACACGTCAGTACATCATATATACATAGTCATAAAACTATCTTGCATACACAATGTGTCATACATATACATCACATCCTGCAAGCATCAAATGTCAGTAATCATATAAGAATATGCATCAAAACATCATATATATCAAAGCATGAAAAGCATACACCATGGCATCATAGAGTCCTCATCGATCATATATATATATCAAATGTCCATAAGTACAATGACTATCATCAATAAAATACATCACATGCACCTCGGTGCCAATATACATGTACATCTCAAAATGCAAAAATGTATGTTAGATGATCCTCTGCTTAATCATGCTAGTGGCTATGATGATCCACCTCCCTACTCTGGTGGCATGCCCACAGATCCCTGTGACGCTGAAGTCTGCACTGTGCTCTAAGATTGAGACCTCTCTGAGTGCTCTCACCTTTGTCCCTCAGGCACAAGCTGATGATACAAAACTTGATAATGTGCCACCTCCCTACCTACCTTGGTCGCATCTCTATGAGCTGTGAAAGCCTCAGCTACAACCTGTCCAACCCCACCTACAATGGCCACCTACCTAGTGATATCTCTCTCAATCCTTTACGCCTCAGCTCGCCTCTATGCGACATCCCTCTCAGAGGTCAATGAGATGATCTACTCAGTATCCTGATCCATATACTCTGTCAGAGTCCCCAACTGGTCTATGAGTGTACCAATCTTGGTCTGGAGCTCTGTAGCATCCTGTGTCAAGTCAACCATGGAGAACTCTCTTGTGTCCACCCTACCCTGTAGCGTATCTAGTGAACCCTCTGCCCTGTCAGCCCGTGCTGTCTTTGCAGTCACTAACCCCTATATCTGGGTCATCTCAATACATAGGCTCATCTTCGATACCTCTGCCATGCCTAGTAATCCTTCCAGTCATGCACACTCCATCTATAGACTATCTCACTTAGCAATGATAGTGTCATGCATCTCCTATGCTACATATCCTTCTGGTGGCCCCTGCAGCCCTTGTGGCATCTATACCTATGGAGGCACCTGTAGTACCTATACCTATACCTATCCCTAGGCTAGCACCTAGGATTCCTGGTCCTACCCATCTACTAGTGGCCCCTGATCTAGTCCAGCCCCTGTCTGTGCCTCTATACGAGGTCTAACCCATCTCCATTGTGGCCTCCTCCTCTGACCTACTTCTGAGGTCTCTAGGGCATCTCCTATGTTGGTCCCATCATCGACATCCATATCCCCCATCAGCTACTCATCAGAAACCACCTGTGCTAGGTCTGTGAGTCGTAAGGGCATATGTGCGGCCCACCATGCTGCGTACTCAGGGCTCATCCTAGCATCAATAACATCTAGCCACGCAAAAAAATCTAACCGCACCATGTCCCTCTAGGATGCCCTCACTGTAAGAGAATCTGTATATCTCCCCCATGTACCTACCTCCCTGGTGACATAAGGATGTAAGCCATCCTTTACCACCACCCCCCATTGTAGCCCAAACTATCGCATGACCCTGGATGGTCTATACCTCTCTATCTGGTGGATGGTCCTCCCCAGTAGAAAGTAGTCAGTCTATACACATGACATGTACAAGAAGTCCTCGAATCCATCCTCAACTCCTACTGCCCAGTCCATAGCTCCCCATGGCTCGCAGAGTCTGAACAGGGTCCACCAGAAAACTTGTACCTCATCGAGCAATCATCGCCAGTAGCTAGTCTGTCCAACAGAGGTATATCTCAAAGGAAGCCTATATCTGTAGGCATAGGGATCTCTAGGATGTCATTCCTCTCACACTCTCATCATCTGAAACACTGTGATGTGCTCCCATGCCCACATTAACATCAACGTCACTCTTGTACCCATGTTGTGCACCCTGCGGTACACAGCCATGTGTAAATCATGGTACAACTGTCCTAAGACAACATAACCCCAGCAATAGGTAGTCCCCTCCTCTAGCATCTTTGCTAGCACCCGCAACCATCCCATGCCAAAACCATGTCCAACCAGGTCAGCTAACATGCACCCTCTGATCAACCCAACCAAATACAAAGCTATCCGTCGTAATCTCCTGTCAACTGTTGGCTGCCAGGGCATCCAGGTCCTCTATGTGGGAATCTACCTTGTCGGTCTCTTGAAAGAAATCTCCATATAGTGTTCACTATCCTCTAACCGGTACTAAGGAATCACCCCTCAGATAGGTATCTGAAGGATCTTCCATACATCCTCGAGTGTGATAGTCACCTCTCCAGTAGGCAAATGAAATGTGGTGGTATCGTTGTGCCACCACTCGATCAAAGCGGTCATCATCCCATTATGCATCCATAACCTAGGCCAATGGGGCACATAGTCCAACTTGACAATAGCTAACAATCCCTAGTCCTCCTCTGTGAGTTGCGGCTCCAACTCCATGGTAGGCGGCCAATGCTCCCGGGATCCCAATGGTGGGAACTGCTCTTGCAAATTTCAAAATCCACCATGTCAGCCCATATTTCTTCTAATCCTAGCCTAATCCCTCCCAAACTGGGGCATCCTGTCCCTAGGTCCTTAGCTGACCCATCCCTAGCCCCCGCTGGGTCCTTTTGTTTCCCTTCCCCTTGATGTTTTCCCCTTTCAGCGTAGACATTGGTTCAGTCAAAAATGTTGGTTCATACATTAGCGTCTCCACCCTCTTTCCTCGCAGACCATCATCTTTGTAGATGTGGGTTTGGGTCCAGCATCTTCAAAGATGTCGGTCTGGCACTGACATCTGTGGAGACACTAGTTCAAGGATCGGCATCTGTGAAGATGTTAATCTGGGGATCAGTGTCTGCACAGACATCGGTTCAGGAACCAGCGTCTTCGGTCTGCAACCCAAGTTTTGAGCATTTATTTCCCCCTAACCTACCCAAAATCATTAAAAACTTTGACAATAATAAATGTGAGGTCACAGTTGAGTCACTCACCGATACCGGTCACTCCACGGGCCTCCCGTGTGTGTGCATGTGCTCCCCCAACTGCCCCTTCATCCTCTTGTCAGCCATGATTTTCACTCCAGAGCTCAGTTTTCACTATTCACTATTCACAAATGACCTTCCTTAAGCCCCCCAAACCCTCTTATAACCCCCATTTTCCCCAAAAATTTTCCCCACCCATTTTCCTCCCCCCATGTATATTTTTGTATAAATTGTTCTATTGTACAGCTTCAATACGCATAAAATCCCAAAAACATTTTAAAATCGTGAAAAATTCAAAAAAAATCCAAAATTCTAAGAATTCCAAAAACATAAAAAATTCTCAAAAATCTTGCAATAAACCATCGGTTATTTTCTGCATCACTCAATTTTCACTTTTTGGTGACGTTTTGACTCTTGCGACTGCAATCATGAATTCAACAACTCAATTTTGTGACCAATTGTCCTTGCTCCTCATCCTATTCATAGCTTTTGCCAGTGAATATCTTTTAATTAAATCCAATCCAATCTTTTCCCGTCAGCTTATCAAATCCTTCATCACATCAATCCTATTCATGGAAAGAACTTTGGACTGAATGACCACTTGGTCATGAGGCCTTCTTTACTAATTTTATCTTTTTGTGTTGGTTTACGCCTACTCACCACTACCTCGATCTGGTATATCTTGGTGCGTTGTGACTGGTGATTACTGATACATGGGTCTTTTGCAGGGTGCCTTTGTTTGACCAAAGGAATCTTGTCATCTGTGTTTTCTAACACCTGATGCATACCTCCTCTTGCAATATCAAAATCGAATGTGCTCTCCATATTTTTCACACAAATGGATCCCCAATGCTCGTTAGCTGCATTCATTTGCATTATCATTCTTAGCTGCATTCTTAATTGCATTTCAAAAGGCTTCTATTTATTCCCTCCTTTCTCTTCCTCCTACCCATTACGTCCTTTTTCAAGAAAATTCCACAATGTCATCTTCGTTGTATTCTTTTCTCGAGGGGGCACAACTCTATACCATCATTTCTTCAACATGACTCCTAGAAACCCTCTTCCTTTGGGGCAACTTATTTTCTTGTCTTTGACGTAACGTCACTTGCGATGCCATGTCAAAGAGGGGCAAAATGTAGACGTCCAAAAATATTAATATTATTATTAATATTATTTTCCCTCTTATTCCTCTAACTATTTAATTTAATCAATTAAATAGTTTCATTTGCTAGTATTTATCAATAGCTTAAATACTATTCTAATGTATTTCATTTAAATACATTTGTCTTATGAAATTCCCTTTTTAATAAATTTACATTTATTAAATCTTCCATATTCCTAATTCTTCTAAACCATGATTTATTCAAATTTAATTTGAATTATAATCTAAACCCTAGCTAGGAACCTATTAACCCAACCTAGAGA
>MU227921.1:426410-454867 GCA_018584345.1 Thuja plicata | reverse complement strand
ACCCTATTCCTACCCTACTCCCATCACCTCATTTCCTAAGCATATTTCCCCACCTAACTATCCTTTGATCATGCTTAAAGGGTGATTCCTAACCTTTTTAAGGCTAATGGAATGCTCACCCACATGGGGAAATACTCTCCAAAATGGGCACCCGTTCCTCTTAAATTCTTCTTACAACTTTGTCTCCCACTTGGAAATGTTGAGCCACTCAACATTTAATGCCAAGTTTGACTCAAAATTGGCCATCCCCTTAAGCCTATGTGTCCCTTATGTGGCTCTTATGTGGATTCCACATAAATGCCACATCATCCAAGCCCTCTTCTTCTCCTCCAAAACTCTATAAATAGAGGCCTTCCCCTCTTCATTTTTCATCTCTCATATTTGCATTATTATTATGCTAACATAGTTCTAGATTTCATGTTTTCATATTCTCTTAGTTTCATGTTTGAATCATATAGATATCACATGCTAGGCTTCAATTTGGTTGAAATGAATCATATTTGAATCATAGTTGTTACTTGCATCTTTCATATCTTCAATCTTGCATAGTTAGTATATCATCTTCATAAGCTTAGAATATCATCTTGTGAAGAATTTGAGAATAGTTCCTTATACTAGTTCTTGAATTCCTTCATTGTTTGTAATCTTGCATTTGCATTGGGGACCATTGCATTTTGTGTGTTTGAGAGAGCACACCCACATTTAATCTAAAAGAACAAATCAAATAAGTAGAATATGGTGCAATCTACTTGTTTTAGTTCTATCTGATACTATGATGTTGTCTTTGTTGGTTTCTTTGTTCATTTCATGAATCATGTGTGCTAACCCACTAACTTCTCATGTTTGAGCTTTCTCCCAACAGATCAAACATTTCACCATACTACACTTAGATATGAGAATTGTTTCTACATACCTTTCTTCATCATCATCTGAATCATCCTTTATAGCCACAAACACCATCTTTGTCTTCATCAAATTCAGTGTCAGTATCATCATCTTTGCATTTTTCTAGGTAACTGGCCTTCTTTCCTTTGTCCTTATAGTCTCGGGTATATCTTCTTTATGATTGTCGGTAGCTTCTGTAATCACCTCTGTCAGAATTCTTTTCAAATGATCTGTCATTACTTCTATCATCTTTTCCTTTGTTAATACATCTTGCAGAAAAGTGACCAATCTCTTTGCAATTAAAAAAGCAAGTGGTAATTTACCTTTGTATTTACCTTTGCCTCTTTGCATTCTTCTACCCATAAGTGCTTCAATTTCATCAAGGTCATCTTCTTCACTTTCCCTATCACTATCTTTTCTCATAGTGTTTCTATGACTTGATTTACTTATTCTCATAGAATTTTTGAATGTAGACTCTATGTTTGGTAAGACACTATTATCAAAGTTATTCATCTCAAATGAAATCATTCTTCCAATCAAACTGTCTAGAGTAACATTATTATTTGCTACTGCTCTCATTTCTTGAATGGCAGATACTCTAATAGCATAAGTAGGAAGTAAGGTTCTTAGAATTTTACTTACCACTGTATCTTCTTATAGTACACCTCCAACTCCTCAGATAGCATTGACTACCTATTTGATTCTTATACTGTATTGAGTGATGTTTTCACCTTATTTCATTTTGAGGTCATCAAAATTTCCTCTAAGGCTTTTTGCCTTGGCTCTCAAAACATTTTTGTCACCACCATGTACAAGCTTCAATTTGTCGCACATCTACTTTGTCATTTTGCATTCTTTGACATCTTCAAATTTAGCATCGGAGAGTGAGGAAGCAAGCTCTATCATCATGCCATTGTGCTCATGCTTCTCTCTCATTTGTTCAAATATTGGTGCTCATGTGGGAAACACATATTCAGTTTCTAAGTATTGAGTAACATCATTACCGATACCTGATAAGTGGAGTCTTATTCTACTCTGCCATGAAGCAAAATTATCTTTGTTCAACTTGGTCACATCTCGTTTGTTCATCTTGTGATCTTTGACTTATGTCTTCAAACCTTCATTTCTAAGCACACAATCTCTAATACCAATTGTTAGTAATAGGTGAGAGGAGGGGGGTGAATCAGTGGCCTCAAAATTTAATCCTTAAATCAACCCTTTAAACTTATAACCACAAATTATATCTTAAGTTATCTTCTGTCCTACAAGATGAATGCCTTGAATAACTTAAATATGAATTTACTACTTGTCGGATTTCTCTGTTAAACCTTTTTCTGTATGTTCACCAATAAATAGTCATCTATTTACCGAAATACAGTAAATATGCAAATTATACCGATAAATCCAGAATGAATTATGTAAGATACAAAATAGTAAAGAAATGAATCATACACACATAACACATGGATTTTAATGTGGAAAACTTGTTAAGGGAAAAAACCACTAGGACTAGTACCCCAAATTTTCACTCTTCTGAAGTGAGCCCTGTTAGGAGCCAACCCTGTTAAAGGTTACAAACAGACTGTTAAGTGTGACCTTATTAGAGCATTTTATACATAGAGGTTGTCACTTAGTATCGGGCATCTAATGCTGCCATCCTTGAATCATCCTCTTTCTTAGACTTCCAATACGCATCGGGCATATCCAATGCTACTTTCATGAATCAATATTTTTGGCACTCCTTGAGATGTACCTCAATATATAGAAGATTGTTAAGTCCTTCTCGGTTAAGAGACTTGATGCTTCAATGGTTAAACTGAAACACTATGACCTGTTTATATTGCAACTTAAATTGCAGATTTTCAGATCTATTTAAGTACATTACCTCTCTGACCAATGTATCAATTCAATCCTTGTGCTCTACACTTTTTGCTTTGTGATGATGTGCTTACTGTTTATCAGTGTCTGTAGAATTCCTTAGCTCTCCCTTTAGCTTGTTTGATCAGAACTGCATGAAGTTTTTCTTCATCAGTTTCTCTTCAGCATCCTCTTTCTTTTCACTCCCCTTAATTCTCCTTTAAAATGAATTAAGCTCGTCCCTTATATAGACACAATATTCATTGTTTCTTGGTTCTTGATTCTTGGTGTCATAAACAATCTAGCCAATTTGATTTAAAGCATAACTCCTGATTTGTCTCATAGAAATCTTCATGCCAACTGTACAAATCAGTTTTAAATCAATTACTTATCTTTGGCTTTATCTTGATGATTAAAGCAAAGATAAGTATCTGTTAACTCTATCTTTAGCTTCTTGCCAGCTAAGCATTTTGTCATTTTCTGGATTCTCTGTTATGTTGATCAATACTTTAGTTAGTCATTGGTGATAACTGATTGTTCCATCGGTGTGACTTTAGTTGTCATCGAGATCTCCATCCTTGTCTTTTCCATCAGGAAACACTGAAATTCTGTCTGTCGGGTTACTCTGTGTTTTTCTCATCGGGAAACACTGTAACTCTACTCATCAATAATTTTGTGTATTTCTTCATTGGGAAACACTGTGACTTTGTTCTTTTTACTCTAACCATCAGGTGCACTCCGTTGGTGTATGCAGTCACTTAGTGAATACTTGACTTGTATGCATGACTGATTAGCATAGCCTTGATTCATGAGCTCTTTGAAGTCTTTGGCAGTATCTCCATGGCCATACAGATTATATCAAGTTGAAATAAATGACAATACAATACATTAACTGATTTAATGCCTTGCATGATCATCAACTTAACATCTTCAAAAATTTAATCAGTTACATGTCATCAAGTATGGAGAAGTTACAACAAGATTATGTGCCACTAGCAGTTCAAGAAACATAGTATGAAGCCAACTTCAAATTTTGGATTTGTGTATAATATTATATTTTGTAATGGCCATGAGCCTATTGTAATATGTTTGTAAATATGTCTTTAACACTCATGTAAACATGCTTAAGCCAATTATTTGTTTGGAAGCGTTGTGTATGTTTTTTTTGGACCGACTAAGGTCTTATTTTTGGTCGCATCTATTCAGGCATGTATATATACTTGACATGCACTTTTGTATTAAGTGTGTGAATGGAAAATAAGTAGAGAAGATATTCAGAAAAGAAATATAAGAAAATTAGTATGAAGTAGAAGTCTTCTAGAGATTAAAGCATCAGAGCATAAACGGAACTAATCAGACAATAGTGTCAGGACAATAGTTCATCTTTTTGATATAGTGTATATCTATTATCTGAAGGTTGTAGCCTTCATCCTATTTAGAAGTGAGCTTTGGTAGTGAGCCAACCACCTTTAAATAGGTTTTTATAAAGACTCCTAACAGGGTCATTGTACTTGTATTGTAAAGACTTCTCCTTACAGGGCAAAGGAACTCTAACAGGTTCATAAGACTAGTACAATCATTTGTGGGTACTAATTCCCACCAGGGTTTTCCTCTAATCAAGGTTTCCCTGTAATCATATCTTGTGTTATGTGTTGTGTTATGCTTCATTTTTTATCTATTTGATTTAAATTTAAATTTTCTGAAATAAAGATAATTGACAACCACTGATTCACCCCCCCCTCTCAGTGTTTCTAACAATTGGTATACATGCGCTGGTCCTCTGAAATAAAGTTTAACCACTTGAGGAAATCATGGATTCAGCAATAGAGAAACATCTGAAAAATAATATTGAAGAAGCCCTTGATGATCTTGATAGATCTGAAAAAGAAAATGAAGATTCAAGTAAAATATGGGTTGAAGTAAAGAAAGATAATGATGAGTACAAAGTAGTAGATTCATCCATAGTGGGCGTACCTTCTACTTCTTGTTAAGTTGACCTTATTGGTCTTAGGGGGAGCTATTCTAGCTCTAAACTCCTACGTGGTTGGTATACTCACCTCTGAGTATGCGCCTATGGATTCATGTAACTAATGAAAAAATGAGGAAGTATGCATAGACGCATAGCTTGAACTTTGACTGAAGCAAAGATTGAAATTCTCAATATAAATCGTGTTATGGAAACAAGCATTAAATGCAATAACCTTTCATATAATTTAGTAAAAGATGTTTTATCCTCACTTTGCATTCAAGATTGAGCATTCAGAGAGTGCAACACTAGTTAGCATTGAAGTGTTGAAGGATAAACCGTTGGTTGGTTAGCAAGATGAATCAAAGTTGAAATGGAACCCTAGTGGACGCATCATTTCAAAATATCATGAAACCCTACTTAAGCAAGTTACAAGTAAGTAATGGCCACTCCTATAGTGTTTGACATCTCTAAGAAAAATAGATATGTGTTTAAGAATAATCCATTCAAGTCTGTGCTAGATGATGTAGAAGGGGCATTCTCCAAGACTCCGCTAGGAGTCATGCATGTAGAGGACATTCACGCTTACATTTACTATAAGGAGTCTGTTGGAGACAATAGCATAACCATGCTCATGGAATCAATGATGAAACTATATTACTCATTTAAGGATGAATACGCGCATCTCACTGATAGCCCTATTTTTGAGTATACAAATGCGCATGAGTTCTATGAACCAGAGTGGGTTAAAATTATACTTAGTAGGATACATGATGATCTTTATTAGATTGGTGAAGTTCCTATCTGCATTACTAATAGAAGTCAAGATAGGTTAAACAAACACCTATAGAAGTCAAGATAGAGAAATCAAATAATATCCACAAGAAGAAGAAGAAGAAATTTGATGAAGGTACATCTGCACCCTCAACTACTATTGACTTGGAATCCTCTCCACCTTCAGTACCAAGAAAACTAACTAGGAGAAGGAAGCAAGTTCCCACAGGTCACCCATCTTCCTCAAGCCCCTCCTGAGGTAGGATTCAGACCTAGTCTTGAATTCTTATGGAACATAATCATTAATGAAGGAAGACTTAACTCAATTTCAAATGTTTATGACAAGTACCAACAGATAGATAAATCAGAAATACATTCTATGATTATCTCTCACATGATCAAGTTTAAAAGGTCAGTATTGGAACTCAAGACAGTCATACCAGACAAAGTATGGAACATACTAGACCTATTGAAAAGAAAAGCAATAGAGGAAGATATGAGGATTAGAGAAGAAAAATTAGACAATCTTCTCCCTATTTTCTCACATGATGAGAAAGAAATTCTGTTAGATTTGGTAAAACCTCATCTAAGAACCAAAATAAGAACTCTTCACATCATGAACAAAGAGTATGAGTTGGTTGGAAAAGAGACTAAAAAAGCATTTGAGAAAGTATTTTTGCATAGACACATATATCCATCAATGATTCCTATAGCTAAAGTGACTACAGTCCCTCCCAAATAAGATAAAGAACCAGTGATTCCAAATGTACCTATGACAGGTCCACGGGATTCAACGCCCAAAGTTACATCACCCTCTGATACAATCAAGTAATCATATGAAACCATTGTGATCAATGATGTTGAGATCACCATGTCAGCCTCATAAAATGATATAAATAAGTTTGAGGAAGCATTTGTAAGTACTGAAGAAGCTGAGAAGGTATGTGTTGGCATTAATGGGAAGTAGTGCTGAGAGGGGAGGGGTGAATCAGTACCTCTAAAATTTTTCACACCTTTCACAATTCATCATTAGTAATCATTCATTACTGCATTACTGACCATTAATGTTGTTCTTTCGTATGCATGTATGGTTCATTCATAATATTTAATAGTTTGCAACATTCATAGAAACATTCATGAAAATGATAAACACATAACAAAAGATATGGTATTATAGAAAACTCGTATTAGGAAGTAAAAACTGCGGTGGGGATGGCACCCACAAAACTTCACTATCTGCAGAATGGAAGGGATCTAGTTAAGGCTTACAATTTGATCACTTCTAATGATCTACCATGTTAGGAGTATTAAGGTGGAGACCTGTTAAGATCTACTATGTTAAGAGCTTTAGCAACACTGATTTAAGTGTTCACTCAGTTATGAGATTTACAATAAGACTATTAAGTCCACCTTTCTTGAAAGGATTTCATATGTGTACTACACTTGTTAGAATGAGTACAAATGTTGACTTGACTGTATACAATCTACAATTTCTGATTACAGATCCATTAAAGCTCTCATAATAACAATGTCACCTTAAGTGATTGATGAATACCTTTTCTCTTCTCGTTGGTAGCCTCTGTTCTGTTCTTGAAACTAATTTGATTCTATTTCTGTCCTTCTGCATGAATTCACTTGTCTGGTCTCTAGATGCTCTCTGTGGATACAATATTCATTGAACAAAAACTATTCTCAATAGATTGAGCATCTATTTATACAATTCTTTGACTTATTCTAGAATCACACATTACAATGTTAACTCTTAGATCCAAGGTTTACAACTTGACCTTGATCTTTAGTTTGCAAGTTTTAAAATAGTAAAACTAATTAAAACAATATTAAATACATTTATTCCTCCATACATAATGGATTTAAAAGTAAATCAAGAATCTATAAATACAACTTTAGTGATTTATCTGACATGGAAAGTCAGATCCACTTTTTGTTGGATGTAACTGACTGTCAGTTCTTGGTCGTCGGGTTGAACTAAAAGTCTGTCGGCGTTCCTTTGTTTGAACTAATCATCAGGTTCCCTTCATTTGTCAGGTTCCTCTCTGTGTTGTTCCATCAGGTTGCACTGTTGTTACTCATCGGTTTTCCTTTAACTTTTTGTCATTGGATAACACTGAATAGTGTTTGTCGGGTAACCTTGGCATCAGGTAGTGTTGTTCCCTGTCTTTCTATGTATTGATAAGTGATGGTGCAAATCATGTTTTTCCTTGTGTATACTAATGGAAAAATATATTTCCTTCAATCTCCCCCTTTGACATTAGTATCAAAAACTGATATGTGCATAATACTAAAATGTTTAGTATGTACACCATGTTTATATCCTTGTCATCATATGACTCCCCCTAACTATATGCATCGGTATAGTATAAGTATATGTATATGTATACTATACATTCTTTGTTCTTTTCTCTGTATGTACATATCAATTTCCCCCTTTCTTTGATACTTATGAAAAAAATGTACAACTTATAATATGTCAAAATTGTGACAATAATTTGCAACTTACAATGTGTTAAGTATATGGGAATGGGTTGTCTTGATATCTTTGAGCATTTTCTCCCATTTTTCTTTCAGTTGTTCTATTGCCATGTGTTGTAGCTCTAGTCTTGCATGCATATCATAAATGTTGTCTAGGACAGACATTTCAGGGGTGGAAATTAATGTATTTGCTTCTATCACATGTTGTTGCAGGAGTGAAAGTGTCAATAAGAGCTGAGCTTGGAGCTCATTTACCTCATCTCTGTACTTCATCTCAGAAATATGTATGTCTTGTCTTATTTTTTGAGCCTGTTTGATTTTCTCATCATGAAATTTAATTGCTTCTTCATTGTTGGTGATACTTTATGCAATAAACTTAAGATCAACATCAATTTGTGCTATTTGGTCGGTATACTCCTGAGTGAGTTGATCTAGAGTGCACAATTTTTTTATTAAGGTAATATCTTCTGAGATGATTAGATCAATTGTACTTACCAATTCAGATAGCTTTACCTTTTTCAATGCCACTTCCTAGCTTATTTTCTCGGCTAGCTTGAACTCATACTTTTGTTCAAGTCTCTCTTCCATAACCTTCTCAACATCAATATTCTGAGATTTTATTGCATCTATGAGTATTACTAGTTGATCAAGCATTGGAGCATTTTGATTAATATCTACATTAGGTACAATCTGTTGAAGTATTCCTCTTGCTACTTCCAGTACCTTAGCCTCTTTTGTTGCTCTCTTTAGTTTTTCTTGAATGGATTTTCTCTCATAGAGTCTAGCATACTTTGTCAATGTAGTTGGATCCAATGTCCTTGGATCACAAACTAGAATCTCAATGATTTCATCCAGAGTTACTGGATTCTTATGTTTTCCCTTTTTCTTCTTTGAGATTTGTGGGGATGCAGATGTATGAACTACCATAGCTAGTTCATTTGTTCTCTTTGAAGTGCTTGGTGAAGGTTTTGAGGAAGATGCTTCTTATGTTTTCTGCTTGGGTGGCACCTATCGGTTTTGTGAAGATGTCTCTCCATCAACCTTGGGTGTCTCTGTAGATTTTTCTTCTGATTGATTATCCTTCTCATCTTGATTTTCTTCTTCACCTTTTTCTATTTGTGTGTCCCCTTCTTCATTTTGTGTTTCCTCTTTATTTTGATCAACAAACTTATCTATCTGATCATCGGTTGCATCCTTCTCTATAGTTATTTCCTTTGTATTATCTATGGTGTCTTTTTCTTCAGCATCACCCTTGTCCTCAGGTGTGCTTGTGTCTTCTATTGTAGATCCATCATTACCCTCTAAAATATTGATTGCCTTCATTAATACAGGCATATTGCTTTGAGTGGTAGCTTGGGTTGTATCCAGAGTGGTGTCCTACTCGTTGGTATGATCTTTTTGAGCATTGACATCCTCATATTTTTGCATCTCCTCTGTAGGGTCTGCTTCTGTTAAGTCCATGACTGATGTGTCCTACCATGTTTCATCAGCAACATTCATATCTTTATCATTTGATGTCTTCAATTCTTGTTGTTGTCCCTGATCCTTAAGTGTAATGAATATTACTTCATCTTTCTTTTATGGATCTTTATCAAAGTCATAATTTGTGATGTCTTGAATGTCAAGACTATCCATTACTTTGTCCAAATCTATTGGCTCCATTTCTTTCATATTGTCCAGAGCAATGTACTGAGGACTTGCATTGTCTGTTTCCTCCTCTCTATGAGGTGTGTCAGTGAGAAGTAATTGTTCCTCATGACTTGTTGACTCTATTGGCATATCAAGGAGTCTCCATTTTGTTTCAGTCATTTTTTCCATCTCTATGAACTTGTTTTCTAGTACTTTGTATGCCCTTATCTTGGCTACAAATTTTCCTAAGTGCTTCTTGAGTATTTCTTTGATTTATTCAACCTTAGATTCAGGAGGCATTAGTGTTACTAGTACCCTCTCCCTTGCTTCTCTTTTAGTTTGCAGAGCATATGACCATAGTTGGTATATCCTGTTACCTAGCTCTTTAGGTAGTTTATTGACAAATTCAGCTGGTGCATATTTGTACTTGATCATTGAATTTATAACTTCTTCTTGTATCTTATTTTGGTCCTCTGGGTTTAGTGTATCCCATTGTTTGATTTTCTTATCAGACATGGTTCTAGATGTAGCAATAGATTCAATAACTTCATTAATAGTTTGATTCTTGTAATTCTTCTTTACTATATCAGGCTCATCATCTTTAGTATCCTCTATGTCATATTTTGAACTAACCAACATTTTCCTCTTCTTTGGAGGTGTCATTTTCACAGTTTGTTGCCTTGTTCTCTTAGTTGGTTGCTTCCTCATGTAGGTCCTTACTTGACATATCTTAAGAGGTGTGGTATTGGTTGCAGTGGTTTGACTCCTTGTCCTCTGCTTCTTTGCAAGAGGTGGAGGTGGAGGTGTATCAGATTCAGTCTCTTCATAATCTTATTTCTATTCTTCTTGTTCCTCACTGATGGTGCCATGTTCATCGGTTTCCTCTAGTTGTTCTTGTTCTTCTTCTGTAACCGATAGAATCTTCTTGAGATTCTTAACCATCTTATCCATTTTGTTGACACTCTTTTTTATCTCTAGGCCTCTTTTTATCTTAGATCTGGCCTCTTCATAGGTTCCAAACCTAGGTTGTTTGCTATCAATAGGCTCATTTATTAGTGCATCAATTTCACTTGTAGCTTGATCAATATTTATTTCATAGTCTAATGGTGCTAACCAAGCTTTTCTTGGTACAACCGGCTTGATATGAGTGAAATTAGTATCTACCATAAAGAATATTTCATCCTTATGTTTTTCCACAAGTTGTTCAGGAATCCTAGTCCTTTCCATCATCTTTTTCTTGAGCTCAAGGAAGTATGTAGACATAATAGATTCAAAATTGTCCCCTAGTGACTTAATCAGTTCACTAATCTATTGTGTTACTAGTTTGGTAGTGTCCCATTTTACTTTTCCTACTAAAGGAAAGTATTCTTGAAAATAGAAAAAGCTACACATGATAAGTGATCCATACTTACATGTGTTGATCTTTACAGACCTAATTGTGAGCATGTTCTCATCAAGTTGTTTGAGCAGGATCTCACATTGATCCATTCAGATGCCTTTGGTTACTATTTTGTAGGCAATGCTGACTGATGTTGATGATATTTTGTTCAGCCTACTTCCTTGAATTATCTTGTAACCAATCACACATGCTCTGAATTTTAGTTCCTCATTCATGATGGTGTTAACCTTGAGACCTTTGTTGTCCCATTCATCTTTTGTGAGATTTTCTACTTCTGGTCGAGAAGGATTCTTATGTGCCTTGGGCTTGTCAGTTATTGGATAACCAGTGATAGCATGAAGAACATCCTTAGTGATTTTATTGGGTTGGTCTAACCATAGTTTCTTGTCATGCATTCTGCTAAGGACCAACCTAATCCAGTCTATTTTGAAGTCCCTTGGGAAATGTAGGGCATTAGTTAACCCTTTGACTTCCAAGTGTTTGTTTTCTTCCTTTAGGTTTCCTTTTGCATCACAAAGCTTCTTATAAGCTTCATCCATCTCTAGATCACCTATCTCGGTGATCTTGCAGTGAATATAAGACCTAACGTCTTCTATGAGCAAAACCCTAGGTGGGATTTTTGAAAATGCACTGGTTTCATCAGGTTTTGATGCAATTTCTAGGAACATCTTATAATTGGGCTCTACACATGTGCTATTCTTAATCAACTTAACCACATTTCATTTTTAATTCTTGATCTTAGCGGTTCTTGAGGTGGTTCGCGTTGTTTTTCAAATTTTAGGGCTTTCTTGAAAATAATGACAAAGTTCTTTTTGGTGCCCTCGGTACTTACTTTGATCTGAGATAATGGTTAATGACCTATTTTCTATGTGTTGAATCAATTCAAGGATGCTTTTACTTCTTCTCTTCAATCACTTTGCTTTTCGCTCTGCTTTCTCTTTAAATCGCGGGTGCAAAATGAAGTGCTTCTGTCAACTATTTATAGGCTTTTTCCCTAAGTTAGCCATAAATACTTCAATGACTCGTCGGGTCATAAAGATAGAGTCCATCAAGAAGACTTTCAAAATCATCATCAGTGTTGACATGATGCTTAGGATAGTTGTTGACCATTTTTCTTTTACCGATGGATATCGATATTCTGTCATGACAACTCTGTGACTTTGCCTTCTTACCGACGGGTGTCGGGTTACATTGGTAACTTTGCCATTTTATGTGTTGACCAACAATTTCTAGTAAGTGTAGATAGCTCATCCATTATGTTCACCGATTATTTTTGGTATGTGTATACCGACGGGGTTGTTTTCTTAGAGTTGGAACAAGTAACATAATATGCATCTTTATTATGCAGATTTTGACTATTTATCAATTTGTATAATAGAATTGATGCAAAATATAACTTGGTATAGTGTAGTTTCATACTTACTTGTTTAGCTTAAGTGGGGGTGGTTATGTCACCAGATCCATTGGATGGGGTGTCACCATTTATATTTCTTGTCCCAACTTCATCATTGCTTGAATCTTTTATCCACATTTTGTCTCTAGCCCTCCAGATATCTTCAATGGTGTTTCCATTGGGATATGTTCTTGTCTCTATCAATCGGTCTTTGCAATATTTCTTGAGGTGACCAACTTTATGATCCATTCTGGGGTTTGACCAGCCTATAGACCTCTTGGTCCATGCTCTCATGTAGTTTGTAGCAATGTGACCATATCTACCACATGTTGTATAGTTTGTCCAACTATTGTAATCCCATAAATATTGATTATCGATTCTCTTTGGTTGATAAGAATTTTCTTGTCCTTTAGGCTTCCATGCTTGCCTTTTCTTTTTCTAGGATTCTTCAGATGTGTGCCCATTCATCTTGTAGGTAGGACAATATTTTTCCATGTGGGTTTCCTTCTTTGGCTGTTCTATCTTTGTCTTTCATTCATAAGCCTTATGTCCTTTCTTGTTACACTTATAACAAGATCCTATGAATGTAGATGTAGATTTAGGAATACTTCTCATTTTACCTTGGCATACATTTGATGTGTTCCCTTGCTTTCCATAGTGCTTGCATGTTAGCTTTCTTGGTCTTGAATTTTCATAGACATCCTTTGGATTGGCTTGATTTGATGATTCTCCATTTTCAGTAAAGCCTAAACCGTTGTTCCTGTTGACTCTTCATTTTCCTTCAATAAAATCATCCATTCTCTTATTGCTTTCTTCAACCTTTCTGATACCTTCATTATGTTGTTGTTGAATTCTAACCTCATGCTTTAGTTTTTCATTTTTTTCTCTTAGTTCACCGATAATCTGTAATCTCTCAATGAGTTCCACATTTATTCTATTTGCTTCTTGACTCATAAGAATAATCTGATTTGTGAGATCATGGTGATGCTCAGCATGTCTTTGAATTTCTAATTCCTTTTCTTGTAGTTTCTCTGTAATCTTCCTTTTTTCATGAATATAAAGTGTTCTTTTTTTTTTAGCTTGTCTAGCATAACTCATCACATCAATCATTCTTACCATCTGGCTCTCTTGACCAATTTGCAGCATCTTTATTTTCTCTGTCAAATTTTGATTGATCTCCTTTCAATTTGTGATGTTCTCTTCTGATGTATCTAATGTATTACTTGCATTTGATCTTGAGGATTCAAATAAATCTGGAATCTCTTCTTCTTGATAATCTTTTTCATTGTTCCGGATAGCCATACCTTTCCTCTCATTCAACAGCTCTCTCATCTTGATTCTATCTTCTTTATATTGTTCATAGAACATCTATATTTCAAGATTTTTGTTCTCAATATTATGATCAAGTTTGTACTTCTCCATTGTATGATCTTTTCTCTTAATCCTTTAAGCTTTTTAAGAAGAGACTTAGCTCTGATACCAATTGTTGGAATTAATGGGAAGTAGTACTGAAAGGGGAGGGGTGAAACATCACCTCTAAAACTTTTAGCACCTTTCACAATTCATCATTAGTAATCATTCATTACTGCATTATCGACCATTACTGTTGTTCTTTCTTATGCATGTATTGTTAATTCATAATCTTTAATAGTTTGCAACATTCATAGAAACATTCATGAAAATGATAAACACATAACACAAGATATGGTATCACAGAAAACTCCTGTTAGGAAGTAAAAACTGTGGTGGGGATGGCACCCAAAAAACTTCACTATCTACAAAATGGAAGGGAGTCAGTTAAGGATTACAATTTTATCACTTCTGATGATCTACCCATTTAGGAGTATTAAGGTGGAGACCTGTTAAGATCTACTTTGTTAAGAGCTTTAGCAACACTGATTTAAGTGTGCACTTAGTTATGAGATTTACAATAAGATTGTTAAGTCCACCTTTCTTGAAAGGATTTCATATGTATACTACACTTGTTAGAATGAGTACAAATGTTGACCTGACTATATACAATCTACAATTGCTGATTACAGGTCCATTAAAGCTCTCATAATAACAATATCACCTTAAGTGATTGATGAATACCTTTTCTTTGCTCATCGGTAGCCTCTGTTCTGTTCTTGAAATTGATTTGATTCTATTTATGTCCTTCTGTATGAATTCACTTGTCTAGTCTCTAGATGCTCTCTATGGCTACAATCTTCATTAAACAACAACTATTCTCAATAGATTGAGCATCTATTTATACAATTCTTTGACTTATTCTAGAATCATGCATTACAATGTTAACTCTTAGATCCAAGGTTTGCAACTTGACCTTGATCTTTAGTTTGCATGTTTTAAAATAGTAAAACTAATTAAAACAATATTAAATACATTGCTTCCTCTACACATAATGGATTTAAAAGTAAATCAAGAAGCTATAAATACAACTTTAGTGATTTATCTTACGTGGAAAGTCAGGTCCACTTTTTGCGGGATGTAACTGACTGTCGGTTCTTGGTCATCAAGTTGAACTGAAAGTCTGTCGGTGTTCCTTTGTTTGAACTGATCATCGGTTTTCATTCATCTGTTAGGTTTCTCTCTGTTTTGTTCTGTCGGGTTGCACTATTGTTACTCATCGGGTTTCCTTTAACTTTTTGTCATTGGATAACACTGAATAGTGTTTGTCAGGTAACCTTGGTGTTAGGTAGTGTTTTTCCTTGTATGTCAGTGTAGTGATAACTGATGTTGCAGATCATGTTTTTCCTTGTGTATACTAATGGAAAAATATAATGCCTTCAGTATGCACTGATAACACTTCTTTACAGCAAGAACAAGTTCCTACTGGAGAAACAACAGGTCAAGATGAAGAGAGAAAGGATGAACCTAATGATCCACCCTCTATGGAGATCCTAGTGAAAAGTGAATATATGGATAGTCAAAATGCTATATTCACTCCATCCATCAAACCATCAGTATCATTGTTGTCAATCTTGACCCCTAACTCAGAAAACCTAGATGATTGGGGAGAAGAAGACTTGATTAAAATCACTATGTTAGCCATGGAGAAAGCCAAAGAGAAACAATTTATGAGAAATCTTCTCTTTCTAGAGTCAGTGAACATTTTGAACAACTTAGTACCAGCAGATAAGAAATTGGCAAATATACAGTCAGTGGATGATGTTGACAGCATATTGACTTGCTTCAAATCAAACTTCACAAGCTTAATAGATTCAGCCGCTAAAACTGCAGAGGATGAGTATAAAAAGGGAAGATTATATGAACTGATCAAGAACTTCTCACTAGATCTCAACTCCTTGAAGATTGGTCAAACAATTCTAAAAGAGTTAGCAGCAAAAGGCAGGAAGGTGATAAAAAATTGTATGGATAGAGGAAAATTCACTTCTGCGCACATCAAGAAGATTGAAGAAGCAGGCATCTTGGTTGAAAACATCAAGAAATCAGTTGAAACATCCTCCCAAGACATCAACATCTGCAACAACATCTATCAAGGTCAGATAGACAAGATTGAAAAGGCTAAGGTAGAGATCAACAAGATAAGGACCAGGTAAACATAACTAAGAAATGCACTTGCGCCCTTCTTAGCTGTCTTGAATGAGAACATAAAATAGATAGATGCAACAATTGTCACATATGATCAAGGCCATTGCATGGATCTGACAAAGATGGAGAAACTCACATATGCATTATGTGCCCATCTTTAGACTTTTGATGCACTAAAGGCATTTTGGTAGCAAGAGATCAAGACTCTTTAGATTGTGTATCCAGATGTGTACTCCGAGTAAGTACCTAGAGACTTAAAATTTTTGACACCTTTGTCATTAATGTCAAAGGGGGAGTAGCGTATATAAGGAGTATGATATATATAGCCAAAGTTATCATATATAGTTTTTTGTTGTTAAGTCAAAGTTTAAGCAACTTGGCCACATTCCTTTGTTTCTATTAATGACAAAGGGGGATATTGTTGGAAAGTTGACACTTAGGGTGTATATGAGTTATTTTGTGTTTTCATTATGGTAACAAAGTCATATGAAGTTTTGACAGTAAACTTTGAAGATGAAAATTGGCTAAGTATAGAAAATAGAGCACTACAGAGATATGCAGTTGATCAGAGCACCAGCGCACATGTGTATGATCGATTCAGACTATGCACCTTTATACTTAAGCTTTATGATATTTCATCAAGATTAGTCTATATATGCATGGTACGGTATGATAGTACGGAGAAGTTACATCAAGATTATGTGCCACTAGCAGTTGAGGAAATAGAGTATGAAGCTAACTTCAGATTTTGGATTAGCGTATAATATTATATTTTGTAATGGCCATGCACCTATTGTAATATTTTTTTAAATATTTCTTTAACACTCATGTAAATACGCTTAAGCCAATTTTTTTGGAAGCATTGTGTATGTTGTTTTTGGGCCGACTAAGGTCTTGTTTTTGGTCGTGTCTATTCAGCATGTATATATAGTAGACATGCACTTTTGTATTGAGTGTGTGAATGGTAAATAAGAAGAGAAGATATTCAAAAGAGAAATATAAGAAAATCAGTATGAAGTATAAGTCTTGTAGAGATTAAAGCATCAGAGCATAAACAAAGCTGATCAGACAACAATGTCAGAACAATAGTTCATCTTTTTGATATAGTGTATATCTATTATCTGAAGGTTTTAGCCTTCATCCTATTGAGAAGTGAGCTCTGGCAGTGATCCAACCATGTTTAATAGGGTTTTGTAAAGACTCCTAATAGGGTCATTATACTTGTATTGTAAATACTTCTCCTAACAGGGCAAAGGAACTCTAACAGGTTCATAAGACTAGTACAATCATTTGTGGGTACTAATTCCCACCAGGGTTTTCCTCTGATCAAGGTTTCCCCGTAATCATATCTTGTGTTATGTGTTTTTGTTTTATGCTTCATTTGTTATCTATTTGATTTAAGTTTAAATTTTTTTAAATAAAGATAATTGACAAACACTGATTAACCCCCCCCCCTCTCAGTGTTTCTAACACTATCATCATAGAATTATACTCATGCTTTTCTCTTAATTTCTCAAGGGTGTGAGGTCCTGTAGGTAACACATATCCAGTATCCAAGTATTGAGTAACATCATATCCAATACCTGATAGGTGGAGTCTTATCTTTTTTTTCCATGATGCAAAGTTTTCCTTGTTCAACTTGGCCACATCTCGTTTGCTCATCTTGTGATATTTTGCTTGAGTTGTTAAAATCCATTTCTAAGCACACAGGCTCTGATACCAATTGTTAGAATAACTAAGAGGGGGGTGAATTAGTGGCCTCAAAATATTCCAATAAATTAACCCAAAAACTTATTACCACAATTATAAGCCTCTAGTTATCTTTAGTCCTACAAGATGAATTCCTTCAAATAATCTTATCAAATAACTACTGCTCGGAGTTCACTAATAAACCTTATTCTTACTATTTACTAATTAGTAGTCTCACATTTACCAAAATGAAATAAACAACTTAGTGTATACCGATCAATCCATATTAGTAATGTCTAATACAAAACACTAAAGTAATGACTCATAAACACATTGACACATGGATTTTTAACATGGAAACCCTGTTAAGGGAAAAACTACTTGGGACCGGTAACCCAAAATTTTCACTCTTCTGAAGTGATCTCGGTGAAGAGACAACTAGGTAAAGGTCACAAACACACTTTTAGGTGTGACCTTGTTAGAGGATTTAAATAGAATAGTTTTTCACTTGATATCTGGCATTTCTATGCTTCCTTTCATGACCAAACCTAGTGTAGTTTGTCAAATGGTATCTGGCATCTTATGATATCTTCATGACCAAACTTTTTGATACTTCTTAGGATGTATCTCAACATATAAATTATTGTTAAGTCCTACTCGGTTAAGAGACTTTCTGATTCAATTGTTAAACTAAAACATTAAATGATCCGTTCACACATACAACTTAGACTTGCATATTTTCAGATCTATTATAAGCTTATAATACCTTTCTGATCAATGTATCTTTTCAATATATTTTCTCCACTTATTTTTTCTTAGTGATGTTGTGCTTCTCTATTGCTTAGTGTCCGCAGAATTAGCTATGATCTTCAGCTTGATTGATCAAGACTGTATGAAGTTATTCTTCACTAGTTTCTCTCTAGCATCCTTCTTCTCTATTCACCCCTTAATTCACAATGAATTAGCTTCTCTCTTTATAGACATGATTTTACCATTTCTCAGTTCTTGAATTTCTTATTCTTGGCATGATCCGCAATTCTAGCCAATCTTGCTTTAAAGCTTTACTTCGGTTTTATCCCATAGATTTCTCTTTGAAAACTGGAATAAAACAACTTTAAATATTTTACTTAAATATTTGGCTTTAACTTGTTGATGAGAACAATGTTAACAATAATTTAAATCCATATTTATCTCTTTCCATGTAATTCTTTTGTCATTTCTTAACTTCAGTTATTTTCGGTGTTTTCTTCGGTCAACACTTCATTTCTCCTTGGGCATCTCCGTTGGTCTTGTCTATCTTCCAGGACTGTCTGTCCGTCAGGCATCACTATGAAGTTATTCTCATTGGTAATGATTTTGATTCTAATCATTGGTAATACTTGTCGTGTTTCTTGCTTGGGCATCATTGTGACTTTCCTCTCAGGTTTCTCTGTCCGTCAAGGTGCACTGCCCATCGGTGTTTGTAGTCACTTAGTGAATACTGATATTTTATGCATAACTTAAAGCATAACCTTAATATTTCTAGTTCTCTGAAGTCTTTGATACTTTGTATATAACCAATCATATTGTATCAATTTGACATCAATGACAATACAATACATTAAATGACTTAATGTCTTGCATTAACTTTTTGCAGCTTGGTGATCATCAACTTAACATCTTCAAACATTCAATCAGTTATAGTTCATTAGATCAAATTTAGTATTAAACAGTTGGCTCTTAAAGAGCCTTTGTTTGTTAGTGGTGTTTAAGCCCCTAATGTTCCATGATAAGATCCCCATGTTTGCAGATGAGAAGTCTCAACTCCCCTCCTTTCATGAACATTTGATGAGATGAGACCTCCAACATACTCAAGTTGAAGATTTCTTCTGGCCTTAGCAACCCTTGTTGTTGGTGGGCTAACCAAGAATTTCTTCTTTCTTTTTTTATTTAATGTTAAGGATGATGGAATTATTGTTTTTAATCCTACTTTAATCTCTTCTATAATTCGAGAGGCATTTCATGACCTCCCCCTCTATTTGGAAGCTAGAGAGAGAGATTCTTTGGAAGATGGGGATTGGAAGATAGGATAAGATGGAGATTGATTATCCCTATTGAAAAGGTTATCGATACATCATGTAATGGTGAATCCAAATCCGTCGAAAGCATCTTGTAAGGATTCTTGGTCTATGGAATTTTCTCTTTATTTACTAAAGAAGATAATGAGGCATCAAAATAGTCAATTATAGAATCCGCAACATGATCATTAAGAATAATTTTATTTTCCTTTTCTATATCCTCTACTTGTGCAATTAATAGTCTTGGCCAACAGTTGAATCATAAGTTCATTCCCTTCTAGATCTAAAGATGCTTGCTCTGAATCTGTTTGAGGAGTAGTTGTTAGAATAACTGAGAGGGGGGGTGAATCAGTGGCCTTAAAATAATTCCAATAATCCAACCAAAACTAATATCCACTAGTTATCTTTCGATCCATCAAGATTTATGCCTTAAATAAATTTATCAAATATATACTTCTCAGTAAGATATATTGTTTATCTTTTCTTAGACTTTATCGAGTAGCAGTAATTAAACTTAGTGTTTACCGACCAATCCAATTTTAGTAATGTGTAAATTAAATGATCAATGCAATGAAATAAATAACATTTGACACATGGATTTTAATGTGGAAACCCTGTTAAGGGAAAAAACACTTGGGACGGTAACCCAAAATTTCCACTCTTCTGAAGTGAGCTTAGTGAAGAGCCAACCTTGTTAAAGGTTAAAAACACATTGTTAAGTGCAACTTTTTTGGAGGATTCAAAACTAATAGTTTGTCTTTTGACCTAGCATTCACTATGTTGTCAACAATAAAACCTTTTGATACTCTTGAGTATCTCAATACAATAAGGATGGTCAAATCCCACTCAGTTAAGAGATTTTCTGAATGGTAAAACTAAAATAGTAAATGATCTGTTCAATAATACAACTTTAACTTGAAGATTTTTAGATCTATTTTTAGTCCACAAAATACCTCTCTAATTAATGTTCTCTTCAATTCCTTTTCTCCCATTCTTTCTTCTTTCTTCTCGATGAATTCTCTGTTCTCTATTGCTCAGTTTTTGCAGAATTCCTTGGCTTTGTTCTTCAGCCTATATGATCATATATACATGAAGACTTCTATCTTCATCAAAATTATTCTCAACATTCCTCTTTTTCATAATGAATTACTTTTCTCTCTTTATAGAGATGAATTCACCATTCAATCTTCTTGTTTTCATCGTAGATCACTTTCTTAATCCATAAATCTCACCATGATTTTCTTTATTCTATAAATCTCTACTTTAGTTTTATTCCACAAATCTCTCCTTGTTAATTGTGCATAAAACTAGCTTTAAATCTCCTTCTTATATTTATCTTATCGATGAAAATAAAACAATCAACCAGTTAACTCTGAATATAGCTCTGCCAGCTAAGTATTTTTGTCATTTTCTAACTCCAGTTTTCATCAGTGATCAATCTTTAGTTAGCTCAGTCATTGACTTTAGTTCTCCTCGGGAATCAACTTCAATTTTTCTCAGTAATCATTATAAACTGTCATGCTCGGTATACACTATGAACTACTCATTGTTCTCTATCTATCGGTGTGCACTGTCCATCGCTATTTACTGTCACTTGATGTACACTGGCTTTTTATGTTTTACCGATAACATAAACTTTGTCTCTTCAAATCTTAAATTCTATGACAATATGTGTTTGACCAATCAGATTTTATCAAGTTGACATCAATGAAAATACAATATAATTAATTGATTTAATTTCTTGCATTCACTTTTTCATCTTGGTGATCATCAACTTATCATCTTCAAACATTCAATCAGTTATAATTCATCAATCTCTCCCTTTGGCATTGATGGCAACATACTATGAAATATGCAGTATGAAGCATGCCATATCATACCAAACTTATTGTTCTATAACCAATTCAAATGTCTGACTCTCGGTAAGCTCTTCTAGCTTAGATTTGATTCTTGCAGAGTGCTTTCCCTTTCTTAATTCCCTTCAATGGATAAGTGTATCAATTCTATATTCTGCTTCTGTCTCTCCCTTTGTTGTAGAATTTCTTCTCCCTTTTATGGATAAATCATCATTGGATCTTTCTCTCCCTTTGTAGAAACTTCTTTCTCTGATCTTTTCTCTTCCTTTGACTGATGTTCTTCTCCCTGATGGATATTTCTCCTCTCTCCCTTTGTATGATCATGATAGATATTTCATTCAATACTTCTCTCCCTTTGATAGCAATTCCAAACATAATTATATCATTGAATATCTCTCTCCATCAGCAATACAACTATGTAGTAGCCAAATATCTCTTTGTGTGTGGTTCAGATATGTCCCTTCTTGTACTGATATATCATTGCATTCCATATCTCAGCTTGCATCAACATGATTGATCTTCTGGTAATGTGTAGGTTGATGCAGCCTTCTAGTCAACTTAGTGACCAGTAGCCAAGGGTTGGACCCCTAGTCTATTCATCAGGTACTCAAATGTATCCTTTGGCAGTGGTTTTGTGAATATGTTTGTTATTGTTCTTTGGATTGTACATATTCTAGTATCACCTCTTTCTCTTGTACTTTTTACCTTAAGTAATGATACTTAATAGCTATGTGTTTTTTCTTAGCATGCATCACAGGGTTCTTGGAAATGTTGATAGCACTAGTATTATCAAAATATATAATTACTGGGTCAAGAACTTCTTCATTCATACCTTTTAGTAATTGCTTGATCCATGCAATGTTAGAGCAATTTATAGTAGCAGCCACATATTCTTCTTCTGTAGTTGATTGAGATATGCATCCTTGCTGTCTACTTATCCATGTGACAAGTCTATCACCCATGAAGAATGCTCCTCCTATTATACTCTTTCTATCATCTATGTTTCCAACCCAATCAACATCAGTATAAACTTGTAGCTAAAATTTACCTTTCTTATTATACCACAAACCATAGTCTTCAGTATTCTTCAGATATCTCAAAATTCTTTTGGCAGTAGCCATGTGTGATTCCTTTGGATTAGCAGAGAATCTTGCAACTATACCAACTGCATGTGCTATATTTGGTCTTGTGTGTACAACATACATTAATTTTCTAATCATAGATCTGTATAAGGTCTAATTTAACTCAATTGTCTTGTCTTCCTTTGTCAATTTTCATCTCGTTTCCATAGGTGTTCCAACTGGTTTGGAGTCCTCCATCTTGAATATCTTTAGAACTTCTTTGATGTATTTGGATTGTTTGATGTAGATGCCTTCATCTTGTTGTAGAATCTGTAGACCATGAAAACATTTGATCTCTCCAAACATTGACATCTCAAATTATTTACTCATTTCATCATAAAATGACTTGCATAGCATATCATTACCTCCAAATATGATATCATCAACAAATATCTCAGTAATCAAAATCTTATCATCAGTATCGCCTTTCAAATCTAGATTATTGTTATCACTTGTTCTAACAAATCCAATACTAATGAGATAAGAGTGAAGTCTTTAATACCATGCTCTTGGTGCATGTTTCAATCCATACAAGGATTTTTTTAGTTTACATACCATGTTCTTCTTATTAGGATTAACAAACCCTTCAAGTTGTTCAATGTATACCTCCTCTTCTAGTATCTCATTCATAAAATGCAGATTTAACATCCATTTGGTATACTTTGAATCCTTTGAAAGTAGCATAAGAAAGTAGAATTATTACTCCTTCTAGTCTAGAAATGGGTGAAAATTTTTCTCCATATTCAATACCTTCTTCTTGTGCATACCCTTTGCATACCAGTCTTGCTTTGTTCCTTGTATCTTCTCCATTCTCATTTAGTTTGTTTTTGAAAATCCATTTGGTACCAATGACATTTTTGTCACTCGGTCTAGGTACTTATGTCCATGTTTTTTTCTTGTCAATATGTTCAATCTCTTCATTCATTTCACTAACCCATTCTTGGTTCTCAAGTGCAGTATTAACAGATTTAGGCTCAAAATCATAAATCAAATATCTAGTGTTAAGTGACTTACTTCTTGTTCTCATTCTATCTTTTTTGTCTCCAATGACCTGGTCTTGTGGATGGTGTCTTTTGACATATTTAGCAAGTATAGGTTCATATCTATGTTCATCATTTTGATCATCATTTTGACCTTCATTTTGATCTTCATCGCTCGGTTCACCATAGTGAGCATTTTCATAATTCTCAGTGTGTGCAGCCTATTGCTCAGTTGCATTGTTTTGTCGCTCGGTAGCATTACATTGTTGCTAGGGAAATGTGTCGGGTTCATCAATGTAGACAAATATATTGTAATCTTCTGGTTCCTTTCTGATTTCCTCATCATTTTCTCAGCAAATTTGCCCACTTTAACATTTGCACTTTCAATGATTTTGTTAGAAGATTTGTTTAGACATTTATAAGCTTTGCTTTTGGTAGAATATCCTAGAAATATTCCTTCATCACTTTTAGAGTCAAGTTTCCCATTTCTATCATCTTTTGATATATAACATTAACTTCCAAAAATTCTAAAGTAACTCACATTTGGTGTGAATCCATACCATATCTCATAAGGTGTCTTATTGGTATCCTTCTTCAATTAAACTTGATTTAGTGTATAGACAATAGTACTTACAGCTTCTCTCCAGAATGTTTGTGTGATGCCTTTCTCAATCATCAGTGTTCTAGCACGATCAACAATTGATGTATTCCTCCTTTCAGCAATCCTATTTTTCTATGGTGTTCTTAGTGTAGAAACCTGTCTTGTAATTCCATGCTCATTACAAAATTTAGTGAATTCATCATAAATAAATTCTCCTCCTCTATCTGATCTTAAACATTTTAGTTCTTTTCCACTTTTTTTCTCAACTTTAGCTTTATATGATTTGAACATCTTAAATGCTTTATATTTCTCTTTTAAGAACATGGCAGTCATCATCCTAGAATAATCATCAACAAATAGAATGAAGTATATATCACCATAATATATCTTTGTTCTCATTGGTCCACATAAGTCAGTATGGACAAACTCTAGAATAGCATTAGATGTGTAGGTTTTTCTCTTGAAACTAGACTTTGTCATTTATCCTTTTTGACAATTCTTACACATAACATGGTCATGTTTTGACATGCTCAGTAAGCCTCTTACTTTCTTTTTCTTTCTTATCCTAACCATGTTGTCTAAATTCACTTGATATAACCTTTTATGCCACAACCAAATGTCTTCATTTCTAGCCAATAAACAAGTGGTCTCAATATTATCAAGATATAATAGGTTACCTTTTGTTTGTTCACGAATACCGATTAACTTTCCTGTTCCATTATAGATCTTTTCCTTTTTGTTCTCAAATGCAACTCGGTGACCTATTTTGTTCAATTGTGAAACAATCAATAGGTTATATTTAAGTCCTTTGACCCAATATGCATTTTTAAATCTGATCAGATTATTCAACATGATGGTTCCTTTTCCTTCAACTGGACAAGGTGAGTCATTACCCATCCTAACTGATCCACCATTATAATATTCAAAAGTTTCAAACTTTTCTTTATCTCCAGTCATGTGGTGAGTATAGCCACTATCAATAATCTAGACATCATTTTTGCTAACTTTTGATATGTGTGTAGTTTCAACATACCTTTCTTCTTCATATGAATCATCCTTCATAGAAACAAATACTACCTCAATATCTTCATCATAATTGGTGTCAGTATTTTCAAATTTGTTCTCAACCAGGTAACAAGCCTTCTTTCCTTTATCCTTGTAGTCTCATTTATCTCTTCTATTAGAGTTTTGGCTGCTTATGTAGTCTCGGTCATCACTTCTATCAAACTTCTTTTTATAAGATCTGTCATTGTTTCTTGAATCCTTTCTCTTGTTAGGGCATCTTGCAGCAAAGTGTCCAATTTCTTTGCAATTAAAATAGACCAATAGTAATTTACCTTTGTATCTTCCTTTACCTCTTTTCAACCTTCTATCCATTAGTGCTTCAATTTCATCAAGTTTTTGTTCATCACTATCACTTTCACTATCATTTCTTAGTGTGTTTGTTATTAGATTTGCTTATTTTCAGAGAAGATTTGAACGCAGACTCAATAGTTGGTAAGACATTGTTGTCATAGTTTTTCATCTCAAATGAAATAAGTCTACCAATCAAACTATCAAGAGTAACATTGTTATTTGCTACTTCTCTCATTTATTGAATTACAGATACTCTAATAGCATAAACAGGTAGTAAGTTTCTCAGAATTTTACATACCACTATTTCTTCCTCAAGTACTCCTCCTACTCTTCAGATAGCATTAACAACTTCTTTGATTCTGCTACTGTACTGAGTGATATTCTCTCCTTCTTTCATTCTTAGGTCATCAAACTTTCCTCTTAGGCTTTTAGCTTTAGCTCTTAGCATGTTGGTGTCTCCTCCATGTACTATCTTGAGTTTGTCCCACATTTTCTTTGTAGTGGTGTATGATTTGACATCTTCAAATTCAGCATCAGATACTGAAGAAGCAAGTTCTATCATCATAGAGTTGTGTTCATGTTTATCTCTCAATTGATCAACAGTTAGTGGTCCAGTAGGTGCAACATATTTAGTATCCAAGTATTGTCTAACATCATTTCTAATACCTAATAGATGGAGTCTTATCCTACTTTTACATGATGCAAAGTTGTCCTTGTTCAACTTAGGCACATCCATTTTACTCATATTTTTATCTTTAGCTTGAGTCTTTAAACTCTCTTCCAAGCACCTAAGATCTGATACCAATTGTTAGAATAACTGATTGGGGGGGTGAATTTAGTGGCCTTAAAATAATTCCAATAATCCAAACAAAACTTATATCCTCTAGTTTTCTTTTAATCCATCAAGATGTATGCCTTAAATAACTTTATCAAATATATACTGCTATGTAAGATATATTGTTTATATTTTCTTAGACTTTACTGAGTAGCAACAATTAAACTTAGTGTTTACCGACCAATCTAGTTTTAGTAATGTGTAAAGTAAACTATCAATGCAATGAAATAAATACACATTTGACACATAGATTTTAACATGGAAACCTTGTTAAGGGAAAAACCACTTGGGACGGTAACCCAAAATTTTCACTCTTCTGAAGTGAGCTCAGTGAAGATCCAACCCTATTAAAGGTTACAAACACACCGTTAAGTGTGACCTTGTTAGAGGATTCAAAACTAATAGTTTGTCTTTTGACCTAGCATTCACTATGTTGTCAACAAGAAAATCTTTTGATACTCTTGAGTATCTGAATACAATAAGGATGGTTAAAACCCACTCGGTTAAGAGATTTTATGAATCAATGGTTAAACTAAAATAGTAAATGATTTGTTCAATAATACAACTTTAACTTGCATATTTTTAGATCTATTGTTAGTCCAAAAAATACCTCTTTGATCAATGTTCTCTTCAATTCTTTTTATCCCCTTCTTTCTTCTTTCTTCTCAGTGAATGCTATGTCCTCTGTTGCTCAATGTCTGTAGAATTCCTTAGCTCTATTCTTCATCCTGTATGATCATATTTTCATGAAGACTTATATCTTCATAAGAATTATATTCAGCATTCCTCTTTTTCATAAGGAATTACTTGTCTCTCTTTATAGACATGATTTCACAATTCAATATTCTTGTTTTCATCGTAGATCACTTTCTTGATCCGCAAATCTCTCCATGCTTTTCTTTATTTTGTAAAGCTCTATTTTAGTTTTATTCCACAAATCTCTCCTTGTTAACTGTGCATAAAACTAGCTTTAAATATCCTTCTTATCTTTAGCTTATCTGATCAATGAAAATAAAGAAATCAATCAGTTAACTCTAAATATAGCTCTGCTAGCCAAGTAATTTTTTCATTTTGTAACTCTATTTGTGATCGGTGATCAATCTTCAGTTAGCTTGGTCATTGACTTCAGTTTCCCTCAGGCATCAAATTTAGTTTTGCTCGGTAATCACTGTAAACTATCCTGCTCGGTATACACTATGAACTGCTCGGTGTTATCTATTTGTTGATGTGCACTGTCTGTCAGTATTTGCTGTCACTCAGTGTACACTGGCTTTTTATTTTTTACTAATAACATAAAATTTGCCGCTTCAACTCTTGAATTTTATGACAATATGTGTATGACCAATCAGATTATATCAAATTGACATCAATGAAAACAATACAATTAACTAATTTAATTTCTTGCATTCACTTTTGCATCTTGGTGATCATCAACTTATCATCTTCAAACATTCAATCAATTATAGTTCATCAGTAGTGTGCACTAGCAAGGGAAGGGAGACAGTTGGAGAATATTCCAAAGGAGGTGAGTAGGAATGTGACTATTGAAGATCAACTGAGATAAGTGGAGGGATGCATGGATAGGGTTGAGGTAAAGATGCCTCAAGAAAATCTCATGAGGAAGCCTTAGAAGTCTACAATGGTCTCCCAACAAGGTTGGATTAGGGAAGAATAGGAGGCAAAGGCTAAAATGTGAGGGGTTGTAATACCCACCTCTTAGTTTGCTTTTCAGTTTCAGTTGCCGATCTCTTTTAGGTTTTTTCATGTATGTGTGGTTTATTTCAGATGGTTTAGAGGATATTTATGTATCACGTTTCAATATGCTATTGATTCATTGCTTAGAGTGTTTTATCTCCTATTTGCATATGATTTATGGTTATTTCATGGTGTTGATGTATATGTTAGGATGTCATTTCGATTATGGTTTTCTGACAATACTGACCCTAGAGTTATATGCACATGGATCATTTGTATGTTTTGCGTTACTGTTTGACATGCTTGATATGGTATGGGA
>MU227921.1:291771-394094 GCA_018584345.1 Thuja plicata | reverse complement strand
CTCATAGTTATCTTCTTGCCAACTGTACAAATCTTCTTTAAATCAATCACTTAACTCTAGTCAAATAAAACAATGAAAACAACCAGTTAAGTCTATCTTTAGCTCTTGCCAACTAGATATTTTGTCATTTTATGAACTCTCTATTCTGTCAGTCAACTTTGCAGTTAGTCATCGGTGACAACTGCCAGTTCCGTTGGTGTAACTCCAGTCAGCTTTGGGATCTCTATCCATCGGGCATCAATGAACTTTACTCGTTGGGTAACTCTATTTTCAGCTCATCGGGCATCCTATGATTTTGCTTCATCGGGCAACACTGTCTTCTACTCATCGGATATCACTGTGAATTTTTCTCTTTTTTTGCTTTACGGATGGTGTGCACTCCATCGGTGTTGTTTGTCACTTAGTGAATACTTGATTTTTATGCATTGCTAAAAGCATAACCTTTGTTCCATTGATTCTATGAAGTCTTTGGCATTATGTACATGACCGTATAGATTAGATCAAGTTGACATCAATGATAATACAAACCATTAACTGATTTAATGCCTTGCATTATCTTCAACTTAACATTATCAAACATTAAATCAGTTACATGTCATCATCTATACCTTGTAAATTTTGTAACCTCCTGTAAATAGTTGTATATATGTTTTCATTCTCGATCGGCCTATGAGTTGTGCTTCAGCCCTCTGTAAATTTGGTGCATATCCTTCCTGGTCAGTTTCAAGCTCTTCGTGCCCTTTGATGTCTTTCCCAATTTTTTGATCTTTCCCTCTCAGCCAAATACCACCTGGTTCAAACTCAGCACCTCGCTGGTTCAAGCCATGGTAGTTTTCTCCCTCCTCCATCAAGTTAGTCTTAATGGCGGGTTAAGTTTCCCATGCACGAGCATTCAAAATTGGCCCAAGTGGAATTCATTTCCCCGCGTGTTCAAACATTTGTCAGTGATAATTCCATTACTCCCATTACTGCATGGCCATGTGACGCTCCCACGTCAACCTAGTACAGCTAATTTCTAGTCATATCATGCAACGATTAGTTTTTTGGACTCCGGGTCCCAAATCTCCCTCTGGTCTTTATTTCATTTCATCACACAAGTTATAATCCCTGGGGATCCTCAAGGCTTGGGTAGAGGTCAAATTCCCAATTCATTCTTATTATATATATCTTTCTCAGTGTTTGACATGAACTAAAATCCTTTCAGGAATAGATGCAAAGCGGTGGTGAAAGTCTTTGGGATCTGGAATAATGCTATATTTTACATACTGACGGTCATCTTGTTTTGGAGGTTGCCAAAATTAAACTTATCAATCATGTCGAAAGCATCTGCACCACCTTCTCCATCCGGGAGTCCAGAACTCCCCACTACTACTACAACCAGGGCAGCTATCAGGATGAAGGCCAAGAAGGCCTTGGAAAATCTCCCATTAACAATGAAGTATCTAAAGGGGGAAACTATTCTGGGATCGAAGGTCAATTCCAAGTTATAGTTAATTACCGACACAAGTGTTGGGATGTGGGCCAAAATGCAGGCCTTAGTTAAGATGATGTTCATTCAATGCATAGTTGGAGATCCATTGGCCCTTAATATGGTTGGAACTAGGATTCTTAAAGCTGCCTATTTCTCATTCTCCGTGCAAGCTCTTGAGCTCCCTCTCACTTTGGAAAAACACTACAACATGGTCGTACGGGCGGTCATGCTCACCGCCCTATTTCCGACAGGATACCCAACACCTATGGTGTCTCTGGATATCACAACTTTTTTTGCAGGGCTGGGATCCCCTGATTTGATGATGCAGTCATTCTCACCTAGTCTCTGGCCTTGGAAGAATTTCAAAAGCTAGATCTCATGGCCTGGCAATATCTCAATAACAACTGGCTTAAGGTTCCAACAAGGGATTTCAAAAAGATGAAGCTAGAGATCCCCGGACATAATTTAAAGAGAGCATATAGATTTGAATTATCACCCTATGCAGGGTCTTTGGAGAGCCCCATGCCCAAGAATTCTCAGCATGGATGTACTACTTCTTGTTCGGCATTGCCTCTAGTGGGAAAAATTTTGATTGGGCCACTATCATCGCCAATCATGTGGACTCTCAGCTTGTTAAGGTCACCCGAACCCCCAAATTCTACATGACTTATTATATTTTATGGGCACTAGCACAGCAATTCCCCGTAACCCGGGGACTACTTACATAAGGTGTGCTCAGAACTGGCCAAGGCCAGAATGCTCCATGGGATTATTTCCCACAGGTCCAATGGGAAGCCAACTTCCCCAGCTTCTGACAAGTAAATGATGCCTTCATTTACTACAACCTTCTTACACCTACTTGGGATGTCGGATACCAGCTCTCCAAAGAAGCAATGAACTTGGTCAGCACTTACGGCCACCACTACATTCAATGTCAACAACATACATACATTCGAGTGACCGGATTCTCTGGGAAACCCTATTTATTACCCAAACATTTTGAGGATAAAATAATTCTTTTAGAATACTACAGACATATTCTAGAGTTGCATGCCCTCTTCACAGTGAAAAAGGTTACTAACATCCTATTCCCAATCTCTTGTGGGAATTATACTTGCAGCCTGGTAGTGGCCAAAGAAGCCGATAATGAACTCAAAAGTTTGGGGCTGGTAGAATTTTACTTGGAGTAGAAGAATTTTGATCCGTTGGGAAAGATAGCAACGACACTTCCCCAGGCAGCCCCCTGCATGAGCTTCACTTGGAAGATTTTTGGGAAGATTTCCAGGATGATTTTGAAGTTTGGAATAGGCATTTTCTCTGGTTGACACAAGGGATGATGAAGCGGTTGAAGCTTTGAAAGTTCCCCAATGACTTTTTGGACACCGGGTCTACAGAAGACCCACAATACAAAGAAAAAGGAGTAGATAAAATGGCTCTCCCTCTAGTGAACTAGGATGCACTGGAGGGAACTACAATTGAGGACATCACCAATAATATAATTGAACGCAACCACGCATATTTTTAGGTGTGTCCAAAAAGCACACAAAAAGTTTCCCCATTTGTACGGGGTTCAACTTCTAGAGCCGGAACCTCCTCACAGGGCGAGGATAAAGGAAAGAAGAAAATGGGGACCCCATCTCAAGCCCCATCCACAGTTCCCATAGCGGAACAAATGTAGCAAACCCTCGCAGCAACCCAACAAATGAAAGATACATTAATCACGCAGCTTGCTACCCCATCTATTATGGCTGGACCTATCTGCCCTTCCAATTCTCCTTCACTTTCAGAATTAATGGTCTGAGTAACAAGGACCAGAGCGGAGGAAGAGCGGGCAGCCATGTTAGATGTAGGGCCCTCATTGGTAACCAGGAGGAAGAAGAAAAGAATAGTTGATCCTCAGCCAAAGGCGAAATTGGAACTTGGGATGCCTGACATCCCCGAAATATAGATTGTCTCCTTGGACTCTCTAGAGCCAGAAAATTAGCCTGAAGATCCCCTAGAGACCTCCCCTCTGCACGATGAATTTGATGACATATTCGGGAGGGAAGAACTTGTAAATTTACAAGGGGATATCGGGAAAGTGGTAGAAGAGATCGCCGCCCAGGAGGAAGTGACTACCCCACTGAAGGGGAGATCCCAGAGAAAGAAGCTACCACAGAGTAGGAGGTCCAGGTTGAAAGAGAAAAAGAGAAAGAAAAAGTAAACATCTCTGATGTTCCAGAGATACAGGTTACAGAGACCAACACCGCAGAGGAGAGGCAAGTGCAAAATGAGAAACCAACATCTACTGAGAGAACTAGACCCACTGGAGAAACCATAATCTCAGCCACCATGCTCCAAACACCTCCTCCTACCCCAAAGAAGGTAACATTTGGTGAGGTGATTATAGCGGCCCAAATTATGAACCTTAGCCAGACACCTCCGCCACCTCCAAAGAATATTCTGCCAGAGGGAAATATCCCAACGAAAGAAGCTGAAGAAGAACAACAACAACAATAATAGCTGCAAGGTGAGGGGCAGAACCCCAGAAATATAGATGTAGAATATGATTCTACTAAGGACATGGACACAAAGGCACAAGATACCCATGCCACTAAGGTGGATTATGTAGGTGGTCTTGAGGATATGGGAAAAGAGTTCAAAGAAACTCATAACACCGAGGATGCACAACAAAATACTAGAGGGGATTCCCAGGATCATACTTTGGCAGCAAGGCCACCCTCACCACCATAATGGTTGGTGGATTCTAAAAAGAGGAAGGCCCCAACACAAACAAAGGCCCATCTCTCCCTGGATGAGATGATGGCACAGGCACAGGGGGCCCCGAAACAAAAGAGGGCCCAGACCCTCCATTCCACTCGGACTGGTCTACGTGGAGAAACAGTTGCGGTGATTGCAGCACTTCCCCCAAAGATAGATACAGCAAAAGCTAGATCTAAGGACTACACAATCACAGAAGTACCTCTGGGGAAAAGAGATAAATAGGGAAAATTGGATCTATTGAAAGAAGCTAGCTGGGTGATAGAGTCCTGTTATAACAAGCAAGCCCAGAAGCTCCAGGAAGAAAGGGAAAAGAACGCAAATCTTTTCAGGCTTTTGACAGAGCTGGTGTAGCCTATCACTGCCATTCCTCTGAAAGCTTCCACATCTAGAGAATTTCTCCCACAGGGTGACATAGATGCGCTAAGGAGTATGAAAAATAAAGCACGAGCAACTGATGACTGGGTGGCAGAACAGGTGGGAAACGTTCGACATTTCTTACTAGCTACACTCCCAAACCTGTACACATCCCACAATGTGCTAAACCAGGCCAAAAATAACATTACCGTCAAGGAAGGAGAGATCAAGAAATACAAAGCTTGGATTGATGAGTTAGGAGAACTCCTGAGTCTCAGAGAAGAGATCATTGCCAAAGCCAAAATTTTGGGAAAAGAGTCCTTCAACTTTTTCCAGACCCAACACTCCAGACTTGATCTCACATTGGAGATAAGAAAGCAACTAGTAGGGGCCCTACAGGACAAATTTCCATAGGTGGAATATTCTTTAAATATGCATAAGGCATTCATTACAAGGGTTTTGAAATTTTATCCCTTTAGTACCAAAACATGTAATCTGGAGGAGTATGTCATTGGAAAATTTGATGAGCTGATGGAAGCTTGATATCGATCCCTGGAGGGAATGGATAGAGAAAAGATGTCCCACATATCTCGCATGGTGCTCCAGGCCCATGATTCCATGAAGATCGCTGTGGAATTTGAAGTAAATACCCCAAATCTGGGCGAACAAGTGGAGATGGCCAGGTACCACCGAGCTAGTCTCAAGTATATTGATGAAGATAGCATTGCCCAACTCTTGGAAACATTCAAGAATAGCAAGGAGCAATAAGTTTCTCCAGATCCTCAAGATTTTCACTAGCAGGGTATATTCTTTTACATTCATTATTCTTTGAGTGTAAGCTCCCAGATCTCGGAGTCCCAGATCCAACAGTTTTGTATTCTTTTGATGACCCGCATCTAGGCTCCCTGGAGGCAACCGGTCATTATCAGACAGTTAATAAGTGGATGTCAAAAAGTAGGTGACACTAGCAAGGAACATCATCTCGAGGGATGGTTCAAATAGATGGTCTTCCCAAGGCATCGCTCCATCATTAAAAACCTGGCACATTGAAGATAGTGAGCCACATTTTGCATTAATGAGGCATGTAGCCTCGAGCTCTGGAGAGATCAAATTTATTCTCTTCTTTCTACAACACTCTTCTCGATGTTGATTCTTCCATACTTCTTTTCTTGTCTTATTCTTCTGAAATGTCACACCTCTGTTCCTTTGGAGGTAGTTGTTGCATGGTGTAGGTAGTACCAGACACCGGATATTGTATTTTATTGTTGGAGTGTAAAGTTAGATTAGGTTAACTTTAGGGAAAGTGTGTGTATAAATAAGAAGTCTGACTTCATTCCAAGGGTCAGAAAAATTGATTATTTTGCAATCCATAGTAATAGCATTTCAGCATTTCTCTTCTTGTAGTTGCAGAGCTCAATGCTCAGTAGTTTTTAGTGGTTCTTAGTAGATAGATGCTCTCTTGGAGCTATTGATGTACACACTAGTGATGCTGAAAAATAGTTAATGAAGAAGGAAGGATTCTCGCAATGATGTTTTTGGTGTCTTGTTCTCTGAGTTAATACTCTTTTGTGATGTGTGTTTCTAATGTCCATTGCTCTAATGTTTAATTAGATTAATGACCTCTTTCCCCTTGCTATTGAACATGTATGAATCACTGGTTTTGTATATGTTTAGTATTTAGTATAGTTCATTAGAGCATGGTTGATGTTTTAAATGTATTTGCATAACTATAAGTAGAATGGATACTATCTAACCCTGGCCTATATTTTGAAGTTTGTTTGATAATCCAAATGCTTGTAGGAAACCCCAACCTAAAAAAATCCCCAGAGAAGATGAGCCAAGAAAAACTAGCTATACCCCCAAACAAAATAGTCACACACCCAACTTAGCTCCCGCAGTGTTGAGACCTAACTCTCAGGTGCTTGAATGCCCAGAGAATTTATTCCCCAGACAACCTTTATAGGAAAAGTTGGCTGGTACCCCGGTACTCAATGACAACTTACATCTATTGGTGGACTGGTCATAAAGTCTTGTCAACAGAAGCTGGCACTAGAAGGAGAGCATGAGCTCATCCCCTTCAGAATATTTTGACTTTACACCACCTAAGGGTTCCCCAAGCCGTAGTTTTAGGAATCATAACTTTAGCGGGATTGGATCATTTTCACTTGCACTATTCGAAAGAGTCCTTAGATCAGCCCCCAATCTCAGAAGGTTTGTTTAACTCGAGCCTCCTACTCGAAAGAAGCAGACCTCGCAAACCAAGCAGCCAGCCAACCTTGTCTAGGGATCTGCTATATCTCATAATACCCAAGCCTCCCAGACAATCCCGGGAACCAACGCTCCACCTAGTCAAAATCCAACACCCCTGATGGCTACATACTTTGGTAACACTAGGTCCCCCATGTGGCAGTTTCCTGGTGCTACCAATGATCTTCCTCTGCATCCGAAGAAGATCTGCCCCCGATATGAGCATTTAGGCTCATGAACCATAGAAGAGCATCTGCAGGCATACAAAGATGCCATGAACCGACACCGGATCCAACATCAAGACATTGTGACCCGGATGTTTCCTTTGTCCTTGGGATAGAATGAGTTAAACTGGTACCTTAACCTGCCCACCAACTCCATCAATAGTTGGCAAGATATGGAGGATGCTTTTCTAGAGGTCTTCCATGTACATGTGGACCCAGCGTGGTCCCACAGCCAGTTTATCTCTATTAAGAAGGAACCGAATGAACCCCTTGTAGCATTCAACAATCAGCTTCAATAAGCCTTGAAGCGGTGCATGGGCCCCTTCATCCCGTCTATGGATGTGACCATCCAGACATACCTTAACATAATGGACCCTTTCATTGCCACTTTCCTATGGAGAACCACTGCCCCAAATGACCGGGATACTCTAGCGAAAGTTTACAACCTAGCCTTGGAGTTCTCCCGTGGTTTGAACAAATCTCCTAGTGGGATTGGGCAAAGCACACCTTTCAACATGATAGCTGACGTAACTTCTTACAATAGGGGATATAACCCCAATCAGGAAATGTGTAATACCCACCCATATTTTTCTTTTATTTTATGATGTCGTACTCTATTGGGCAGTAGTTTCAGTTGATTGGTCAAATTATTTTGGGCTACTTTCATGAGAGCTATTATTCTTTTAGTTGATGGTGATTATTATGTTATGGCTTATCATATGCATAGATAGATGTGATGATTTTATTATAGTGATTGTTACATGTTGATTTTAGATTATGATGTACTTACCCCATACTTGCATGTGTATGGTTGTCTTATATGTGGATGTACCTGTTGATGTGTTATCGTGGTAGAGGTTGGAGACGTAGTTACTTGCCTCGGTGAGATCCACATGTTCGACCGATCCCTATCATTGTTTGTGATATTATATTGTATGTACATGTGTGTTCTTTTGATGACACGATTGTAGGTACAGGACATTGTCTTCCTTGAATTGGCAGGAGTGAGCGTCCCCATAAATATTCATCTCAATGGTAAAGAGAGGAGGTAACATACAGATCTGAAACCCTAAACTAAGCCTAATCATCCTAATGTTGGATGAGTCTCAGTTTGACTACCCTATCCGAGTTCTTCTAGTTGACAGGAATTTGAATACCTCTTCCCTAAGTGTGTGTGTGTTTTGCTTGTATATGCTTTCAGGTGATTTATTAGGTTTTGAGTGATTTCCTACGTTTAATGATTTAATGGATTATAGTTGAATTAATTATTTAATTATATCCTATGTTTATTTGAAATAATTAATTAAATTTAAATATTTGAATATTTTGGTTTAATTAAGTATTTAATTGAAAATTAAAGTAAATTTGCTTTTATGATTAATTAAATGATTAAATATTTGGTTGCATGTATTATTGTGACATAAATATTTAATATTTTATTAATTACATGTGCATGAATGTGTTGAAAAGGTATTTTCAAATTCAAAATTCTCAACTAGATATTAGGAGTCAAAGTTGAGTTGTGGCAATAAAGGATATTTTAATTATTTAATTTTGAATTACTTTCAATTTCAAGTTTATTCTTTTTAGGGATTGATTGGGGAGTTGTCATGAGGGTTTGCACAATTAGGGGAAGTTGATTCTCTTTAGGAGAATTCTTCTCTCATTCTCTGATAACAAGTTTTGGCATTTTGGAGAGCTCTTGGTGTTTTGGGATTTTTGAAGATTTGAGGATTATTGTGGTTGCTTGTTGTTTTAGGGAATTGGGTGATTTCTTGCTTGCATGTGCTTGGTTCTTCGTGGATCTCAGATCTGTGGTTGAATCAAGATTAGAGGTTTGTGGGTTTCCTATCTTCTTCAAAGGCATATTTTTTCAATTTTTGCATTGGAATCAAGGTAGGTTTTGTTTCTCCATATATTATTTTTAATTTTGCAAAATCTGAAGTTTTCAATGATTGGATGGATGCATGTTTGATATTTTGGTATCAGCGCCCTAGTTTCCACACTGGGAACTCTGGGAATTGTATGCCCATTAGGTTGTGTCTAGCTTGAACTTGAAACTAAAACATAGAAATACAACACATTTGTTTTCAAATTATTTCTTTATGGTTATATTCATTCTTTAGTTTATGATTCAAGCTATGTGGTGAATGTTGTATCTATCTCTGTTTGTTTCAGGATCATGCCTAAAACAAGAGCCACTAGAGGTCATGGCAGAGGTGGGTCAGGTGCCCATGGAAGAGGTGGGTCTGGTGCCCATGGGGGAGGTAGGCATCCTAGCCCCTCCGCGAGTGTCAGGCAGGAGGTTAGAAAGTAGCTTAGAGAGGAATTGAACCCATGACCTTCTCTCCCACTAAAGTTTTAGCACCTTTACAATAACCAACACGTCGCTGGCAAGAGTTCCTTGCTTTGAAAATCTCCTTTAAAAAAATTAAATTGGTTAAAAAAATGTACTCTCTCGAAAAAATACAGGCTTGAAAAAAAAAAATATTTCCACCAATCAAAAAGAAATTGCTAGAAGGGACAAAAAAAGATAGAAGTCAAATGCATTTATCTTATTCTTGTTTTCCGTAATTTCAGATTTTTATTTATTAAAAAAAAAAATTAAAAGAAAACTTCATTGTTATAAAAAAAATGCAGTTCAAATTTTTTTGGAAAGTTTTAAAAAAAAATATTATAAAAAAAAAAAAATTAAGATTGATTAGGGGAGGTGGGACCCCATCCCCACCAACCCCTATGGCCTAGCGCCACCCTCCATAGGGAAGGTGGGTTGTCACATCACCTGTCGTATGACAGGTGGGTGACAGTACCCCACCTATCCCTTTCCTTGAAACAGTGCTTATGTGCAGGGGGGAGGTGCCCCGTGGGCCCCCCACCACATGTGTTTTATGCGCAGGGGGGGTGAGCCGTGCGGGCCCCCCATAACATAGTTTGTTTTTTATATTTTTATATTAGTTATTTAAAGTTTTTTTTAAATTCATTTTTTAATTAATGATAGTTAATATTAGTTTTTAATTAATATAGTTATTATTAATTTTTAATTTATATAATATATGTTATTTTTAATTTTTAATTAATATGTATATTAGTTTTTAGTTAATGTATTATTATTAATTTTAATTAAGAATGGTTATAGGCAATTTTAATTATAAGGTATATAATTAAATTTAAATTGGTATATTTAAGATTTATTTTTATTAATTTGGTTATTATTAGATTTAGTCATTATGCATTATCCAATTAAGGGGAAGTAATGTGGATGCTTAATTAATGAATTCTTTTAGTTAAATTAATTTAATGGTTATCTTAATTGGATCATTTAGGATGCTAGGGGTAGTTTTGAATGGATTCAATTTTAATGACATTGGTGATTTTAGATTAAATCATATTTGTAGATGGATTAATAGATGGATAAGTGGGTTCATTGTATGCTTATGGGTGATTTAATTAGATGCAAATATTATCCATTTATGTTCATTTTTCAGTCCTTTAGGACATTTTTGTTCTATGTTTCCTTATGGTACTCTTTTGCTTATATGTGATATTATGGGGGCATTAGATGACCTAGGGTGTTACAAAGGCTGGGTATGAGTCCTAGAGACTGGTTGACTGTTTATTCTCTGGTGTGTGTGTTTTGGGCTTTATTATCCTAAACCGACCATGTTGACCCTTACGATTTTGTTATCTGATTATATACCTATATGTGATCATTCATGATTGTGTGGGATACTGGATTTGGGTATACTTGGGTTTTGACCTAAGCTAGATCTATTAGGATCTGTGAGCCTAGGGTAAGTTACCTAGATGTGTAGTAGGGGGTGGCTTGCAATAAGTTTCGTGTCCATAAGTGACTACTGGATTGCTTATTTTGGAGTGTACTTAATAAGTGATAACTAAAGACATATTGAGAGATATTAAAATGAATTAATAAGATGTGTCCTCACCCATGCTTGAGTGCTAGTAAAGACTGAGATGGAGGATGAGAAAATGCTTGCCCCCTTACGAGGTGTGGGTTCTGGCATAGTTAGTGATCTTGTCAGTTTGAGAGGTCATTGGCTCCGTGTATGGTCACTTAAGTCCCGAAATCCATTGGGATTGCTAGGAAAAAACTTAACGGTTAGACATACATGATGACACCTTCCTTTACATAGTCTAGATTTCCTACATACGTCAGTTTCCTCTGGATTAGTGATTCTTACCTTTCATGACATGTAGTACACCTAGATTAGAGAGCTATCAGGATCCCTTGCTTAGTGGTTATTCCTTATTGGTTTTGGATATCCGATTGGGGTCTGTTGTTATCTCCTCAACATGGTGGAGTGGACCTTTGTGGTTCCACACAGATGGGTGGTAGTGATTCTTTACCCATTGAGATTCGATGTCCTTGTACAGGTGCTTGATGGTTCTTTGCATTTGATCTCTTTGTGTTCCTTCATCATTTATTATGTAATTTCATTATTGTAAATCTTGTATTAGAGTATCGCATGTGATACCTAATCTGGATATTGTATATTAAATAGATTAGAGTGATTACCACATACCCTGTGACATGTGCAGTGGATGCGAGTTTATGGTGGTTTCATGGTTATCCATGAGGATTGTAATTATGGTTATGTAAGTTATATTTGTTATACTTAATCAGATGGAATCTTTTGTTTTAATGTTAGTTGTGTTTTTCTTTAAGTAATTCAACGTCATGGAACCCTTGAGTCATGTAATCTATGTGAGTGTAAGACATGTATAAATGGTAATTGCTTCTGCATTAATGTATGTCTCTTTATGTAAATTATTGTAAAAGAAATTATTCAGCAAACATAGTAACATGTTTAGGTTAATCTCTCTTGGGTTCCCTAGTGGGGTGTTACACAGTGGGTGCCCCAGCGATGGCCATGAACCCACCACCACCGATAGACCAGCAGGCTTAGTACGTATACCCATCGCAAACATAGACAATATCAGGTCTGGAATTTGTGCCCTGGAACCAACCACAGGAGATGCAACAACCACTGACACAACCCTCTATAGTACCTTTCTTCCAGTCACCCATGGCGGGAGGATTTCCATCCTTGACTATTGGAGCCATTGCCACTTTCCTTAGGAACCAACCACAACAACCGTCACATTGTGATGCGAACACCCAGCTATCCACCAAGGTTGAATCCCTCCGGTGATCAGTGTCCTCACTGACTGTGGACATGGGATAGTTGAAGGTGGTTCCTTCTACACCTCACAACACCAATTCCTAAAGAGGTAATATCTTCTTCAGCCAACGCAATACCAATGCCGGAGGAAGGAATTCTAACAATGAGCCTCAGCTCAACCAATAGCAATGGAACAACAATGCAAACATTGGAGGTCCCCCTCCAAACCAAAACACCACTCAGGGTGGTGTTGGACCTACTCATTCATGGAACTCCAACCCCTAACAAACTGGTGCAGATTGCATGACACCATCTCTCATTCCAAGGTGAACTACGCTACGCTGGAGAAGGTCTTCATGATCTCCCAGTTGGACAGACAGCAACCTGTCGATCCTACTCCCCTGAAAACATCAGTGCAAGAGCCCACTCACGGTGCCTTCACCTATGAGACCATCTTCTTTGGGACAGACAAAGAAGACAAAGAAGAACTCAAATTGTAGGGGTTCTTTGATGAATCTATCCCAGCCTTTGAGGCCAATGCCTTCACCAACCCACAAACTCCTTACAACACTTAGATTCAAGATGTTAAAGGATGACTCTACACGCCCACACCTCCCAATGATACCCCTCCCCAGGATAATACAATTGATTTCTCCTTCCCACCGAAAGGGTCTAGCTCTAACCAAGCTAAGGATTCGGCCGAGGGAAGCCAACAATTCCTAGGGGGAAGGTTTGACATCACAAAGGCATTATAAAGAACCACCACCTCCATGACCTTGATGGAGTTTTTGTTGAATTGTTCTGAGAAAATGAAGTCTCTTTTGAAGCTCTTAGGAAACCCAAAAGTGGTCAGTTACCCACCCAATATTGTCACTTTTGACAATGCCAACGCAATTGTCTTCCAGGGAAACACTAAGGATCCTCCCTTTTTACTAGGCTTAAACATACAAGGGAAGAACCTACACAACTTCTTGGTAGATTCTGGTGCTTCGGGCAACTTCATGCCTTTATCCATATGCCAGAAGCTCAGACTCCATCCCACTCTATCCAAAGGTGTAGTAGTCCAGTTGGACAAAATTGTTGTGAAAATGGTAGGTGAGCTGAAAAATGTTTGAATTTAGCTCATTCAAGACCCTCGGATATCAAGCATAGTAGACATCCAGGTGGTGGACATCCCAGAGACCTACGGGATGTTGTTAAGTTGAAATTGGTCTAAGGCCCTTAATGGGTATTTCTCCACCGAATTCTCCCACTTGTGGCTCCCTTGGGAGGGGCAGTCTAACCAGATCTGGGTAGAAAGTGAACCCAGGATGAAACAGGCCCTCACCAAAGTCGGGAGGGTAAATGAAGTCCTTTTCTCTAAGACTTCCCCCAGGGTGTACTGACCCCTTGAGATCCTCACATTTGATTTCACCCCTAGGGAGGATCCCATAGTCTCTCAGAGAATTCAGGACCTGGACAAAAAAATAAGGGGTGAGGTTAACTCACAGGGTATCACAGCAACTCCTTCCACACTCTTGTCTGAAACTTGGTGTCAGGTGCATTATCAAAAACATTCTGAACTAGAGTGTGAGCCTTGCATTTTCATTGCTACCTGCCATATCAATGCCCTCCGGGAAAAGAAACATGAGGCAAATTTTCCTGGACCTGACAATCATTCTAGCGGTACTCCCATAGTGTCGCTTGTCTAGGCGTCCCAACCACAGACCTCTTCGGAGGTAAACCTCACCCACACGCCATCAGATTTGGAGGAAACTCCTCCTTACCTTCCCAAAAATAATTCAAAGGCCACTTTGCCTTCCCAGCCCTGGAAAATGAATAATGACTTGTAGACCCTAAATTTTGATGGATCCTGGTCTAAGCAAGGTTGTGGGGCTGGAGTGGAATTGATCAACCCACGATGGAAATCATTCCTCACATCTTACCAGCTACATTTTAATTGCATGAACAATGTCATAGAGTATGAGGCCTTGGTCCTTGGACTCCTATTTGCACTAAGAAAGGAATCACCCATCTCGGGGCATTGGGTGATTCAGAGTTGATCATTAAGCAGGTCTGGAGCCAGTACACTTGTCATGAAAAAAGGTTGGCCACATACCACAATCGGGCATGGAGCCTCATCAAATATTTTGATGCCTTTGGCATTGAACTCATTCCCCGGAAGCGCAACTACATTCTGGATGCCCTTGCCGTATCTGCCAGCACCCTTGACCCAATGGTTGGTTCCCAACTCCAGAAGTTCTCTGTTGAGATGGTCCCCACCCCATCCATTCCAGACAATGTCACCCACTTTCAGGTCTTTGAGGATGATCAATATATTCTGGCTTTCATGGCCAATGTTGGTGTTTTCAAGGACCAGATAGTGGAAGAAAGAGATCATAAAGATACCAGACAGGGTGGAGAAGACGATGGTATCATAGACTTACCAACCAACACCATCACTTAGGGGATGGTAGTGCTAGAACATATATTTGATTCAGACCCTTGGGGCTGGGAGAAGATATCATCCTCCTCTGAGGGAGGAAAATTTGAAAAATTCAACATCGGCCAGGCCAGTGAAGAAACATTTGTTCATATTGGAACCTCCTTCTCCCCAGAGGAGAAGGAGAAGATTCTCGCGGTTCTCCGAGAATACATTGATGTAATTGTGTGGGGGTATGAGGATATGAAAACCTATGACTCATCCATCATGACCCATACCATCCCACTGAAACCTGATGCTAAGCCCTTCTGGCAAAATCAAAGACTGGTAAACCCACTGATTGAGCCCCTAATTCATTAGGAGGTTAAAAAATTGCTATCAACCTGGATTATCTTTCCTATCTGGCACACTACTTGGGTTGCCAACCTCATCCCTGTGAGGAAGAAAAGCGGCAAAATCCACCTTTGCATGGATTTTCACAATCTAAACAAGGCATCTAAGAAGGATAATCACCCTCTCCCCTAGCTGGATGAGGTATTGCAAATCATGAATGGATCCCAAATGATGTCCTTCCTGGATGGGTACTCTAGGTATAACCAGGTCATGGTTAAGTATGAAGATAGAGACAAAATGGTGTTCACCACCAAGTGGGGAACGTTTGCATACTGGAGGATGCCCTTTGGCCTTATCAATGCAGGGGAAACATTTCAAAAGGCTATGGAAATTGTGTTTGAAGGCCTAGTAAACCGGTGTATAATCATCTACATGGATTATTTGACCGTCTTTTCTTGGGATAGGCATGATCATTCTGCCCACCTCACCCAGAATTTGTGAGAGATGTAGCCGGTATGGAATTTCCCTCAACCCCAAGAAATGCATATTTGGGGTCACTAAAGGGAATTTGCTTGGGTATATCATCTCCAAGAAGGGTATATCCATTGACCCTGAGAGAGTTGAAGTATTGCTAAACTTACAGATGCCTGGGAGTAAGAAAGAAATGAGATCTTTCTTTGGAAAGATCAACTTTGTCCAGTGGTTCATTACTAAATTTGCTGAGATAGTGAAACCACTCAATGAGATGATGAAGAAAGATACCAAGATTGAGTGGATTCTTGAAGAAAAGTGGGCATTCATTCAGATTAAGCAAATGATTGTGGAGGCACTAGTTTTGGCTAGTCCAAACTATTCCCTCCCATTCCACATATACTCCTTTGCTTCGCCACATTCTGTTGCAATAGCCTTGACCCAGAGGGTCGAAGGGGAAGAATGAACAATAGCTTTTATGAGCTCCCCTTTTAATAACGCTGAAGTCTAGTATTCATCTTTGGAAAAGTAGGCCTTTGCTCTTGTCCACGCCGTGAAGAAATTTTAGCATTACATTCTCCAGAGAAAAGTGCACGCTATCATCCCAGACCAGGTTGTTAAGTCTCTACTCTTGCAGAGTGAATTGGGTGAATGACTAGGGAAATGGATGTCCATCCTCCAAGAGTATGATTTGGAAATGCAACCCATGAAGATAGTATGACACCAGGGACTATGTAGAATGATGGTAGAAGGAACTCCAGACATTGAATGCCAAACTTATACAGTGGAGTCCATCACTCAAGATTCATGGTATACCGACTTGGTATAATTATTGTTGAATAATAGATGGCTGGAGGGGCTACCCCCAAACAAACGTCATACCCTATGACTAAAAAGCGTACACTTCATGATAAAAAATGAAACACTTTTTTGCAGGAACTAGGAAGGGATATACCTCTTGTGCATAGATCGGGACCAAGCTGCAAAAATGATTAAAGAATTTCACGGGCAGTTTGGCACCGGGCATGGCTCAGCTGATGACACTTCTCATCAGATCCTCTAGGCCAAATAATATTGGCCCTACATCTTTAAGGATGTCTACACTCATGTTAGGAGATGCCACACTTGCCAAATAGCAGCACATTATGAGCGGAACCCAGCCATGCCTCTGCAACCAGTCTTTGAAGCTAGACCCTTCACCCAGTGGGCATTTGAATTTATCAAGGAAATCAACCCCAACTCATCTGCCAACCATTGGTACATTTTGACTGCTACCAATTATTGCACCCAATGGTCTGAAGTGATTCCTTGCAAAAATAACACGGCAGATGTAGTTATTAAGTTCCTGGAAGAAAACATAGTCACCCGATTTGGAATGCCAATTGCCAAAGTATGTGACAATGGTCTGGCATTTTCTCTGGTCCAGTTACTCAAATGGACCTATAAAAGAAAGATCATCCTGAAGCTCTCAAGCAACTATTATCCTGAGGGTAATGGTGTGGTTGAATCCACTAATAAAAATCTACTTGAGGTGATCAAACATCTATTAGAACAAAACCCCCGGGACTGGCACCAAAAGCTTAGATTCACTCTCTGGGAAGATCACATCAGAATAAAGGCAGCCCTGGGGACATCCCCATTTCACCTAGTTTATGGCCAGAATATAGTATTCCCCATCAAATTATAGATCCCGGTACTACATTTTATGCAGGAATTCAGCAACCAGGATAACATTGTGGAGATTTGGCTTTTGAACCTGGTGCAAATGGAGGAACAAAGAGACGCAACCCTTAAACATTTTGCGCATCACCAAGTAGTAGTAAAATGATGGTTTGACCAAAGAGCCCATTATAAGTCCTTTCATATTTCAGACTTGGTCCTCTTGTGGGACAAAGCACGGGAAAAGAAGGGAAAGCACACAAAGTTTCAATGGATCTGGCTTGGACTATATCTGATATCTGTGGGGCAAATACTTATCACCTCAATACCATGAGAAGAGAAGCCATCCCATTGCCTGTCAATGGGCAGAGTTTCTCAAGCACTACTTTGAATGAGGTAGGTGATGAGTTTGTCCAAAGTTGTATTATATGTAAAGTTCTTGCTTGTAAATATCCTTCCCAGTGTTCCTTTGGAATACCTTGTAAATAGTTCGTCGGTCATCCTCTAGGATCGCTTTTCCTTTTGGTGTTTTCCTTTATTTTTGGCTTTCTTTTGTTTTCTCTTTTTTTTTGGGTTCCCAACATGTTGCCTTCTTCTTGTAGTTAGGTATGCTTCGTATAACATTTAGTCTTTGGAACGGTACCTTGTGCACTCTTGTGAGCTCGAAATCTATTGTTGGCATGGTGGAATTTGTCTGCGCTCTAGATTTATTTTGTAAGTACGGTAAAATTTTATGGGTAATCTTCATCAGATTCACATCTTGACAGAATGGACATCAGTTAACAGAAAATCTAAAGAGAAAGTAATCGGATACCTTGAGGGCAGATCAATTGCACTGGTTGTTGACCAAGTCTAAAAATCATTAAAATATCCTGGGTCCAGAACATTCTCTTATTCAGTGATTTAAAAGTGGATGGTAGGGTGAAAGAAGTATCACCGTTAAAATTAGCTAAGCTTAAGGTTCACGGTGAACGAAGTACCGCCTTCCCATCCAAAAAAGAAAAGGAAAAGAAAGAACTAAAGAATAGAGAGTTCCGGTATACGGGAGAAACATGCAAAATATGATGAATTTGGTTTGATATACTTAGTTCCTCCTCTATGTTCCTTCTGGAAGTCATCAGCTTGGTTTTCTTTCAAAGCACACACCTCCCAACTGAGGAAAGACTGAAAGATTGAATCTATGATAAGTCTGATTTTATCATACACCTAGCGCTTTGCAAATAGAATGCTCCAAGAAAAGGTTAATTCTGGCTTTGCTAACCAGAGATTTTTAAGTTCTTGAATGTGCTAAGGCATTTGTCCCAGATAGTCACCATTTTTTATGCCCTACATACCCATCCCTACATTTTGTAGGCAAAATGTTGGGTCCCCCTTTTTTCTTTTGCTTTTTCCCTTGGTTTCTTTTATTTCCTTTGTTTCCCTCCGAGATTTGCTTCTATAAGGGTTGATTTTATTTTTCTTCTTGTCTTCTTTTGTCTCTGGGACCCGTTCCCAGAGTTTGTTTGTCCTTTTGAGTCATCTGAATCCTGGACTCTAGGATTTCCTGCCACCATGTCTTCTTTTGTTGGAAGGTATGGCTACATGGAATCCCTGGGCCCAGAGTCCGGAGGTTTTCCTTTTCTGGATTTTGTGAAAGGAATGCAACATGTTTTACCCTAGGGGTATAAATTGGTCTCACCTATCATTTTGACATTTACCGCGATCAAAACACTCAGAGAAATTACCAGAGAGATTAAGGAGATTCAAAGCGATTAAGTACAAATTTCTTTGGTAATTAGCAACCTTCAAATGGCAGTAAACAGTGGTTCTTTCATAGTCATTCCAAGGTGAACCAGTTGCAGAGTGCCTCTGGTGCTCACCTTCCCGCATTCTCTGCATTTCCAGGTAGGTCCTTTGGCTCTCTTCCTTCTGTTTTCCTATTTTTTGGCTTTTCTTGCTTTCTATCTCGCTTGGTTTTTGGTCTGGTTTTTGTTTCCTATCTCTAGTTTTGCTCTTTGTCTCCTCCCATTGGTGGGATGGCTCTTCTAGAGGGTTGTCCACCCTCTGTGTAGTTTTAGTTTAATGTAAAATTTATGTATACCTTGTAAATTTTGTAACCTGCTGTAAATAGTTGTATATATGTTCATTTTCTCAACTAGCCTATGAGTTGTGCTTCGGCCCTCGTAGTGCTTCGGCCCTCTATAAATTTGGTGTATATCCCATGTATATCCTTCCTAGTTAGCGTCAAGCTCACCGTGCCCTTTCATGTCTTCCCCAATTTGTTGAGCTCACCCTCTCGGCCAAATGCCACCTTGTTTGAACTCGGCACCTCACTGGTTCAAGCCATGGCAATTTTTTCTCTCCTCCGTCAACTCAATCTTAATGGCAGGTTAAGTTTCCCATGCACGAGCATTCAAAACTATCCAAAGTGCCATTCATTTCCCCATGTGTTTGAATAGTTGTTGGTGTTAATGCCATTACTACCATTACTGCATGGTCACGTGATGCTCCCATGTCAGCCTAGTACTACTAATTTTTGGTCATATCATGCAACGGTTAGTTTTCTGGACTCTGGGTACCAAGTCTCCCTCTGGTCTTTATTTCATTTCATCACACAAGTTATAATCCACGGGGATCCTCAAGACCCGGGTAGAGGTCAAATTCCCAATTCATTCTTATTATATATATCTTTCTTGAGGTTTGACATGAACTAACATCATTTTAGGAATAGATGCAAAGCGGTGGTGAAAGTCTCTGGGATCCAGAATAATGCTATATTTTACATACTAATGGTCGTCCTATTTTGTAGGTTTCCATAATTAAACTTATCAATCATGTCAAAAGCATCTACACCACCTTCTCCACCCGAGAGTCTGGAAATCCCCACTACTGCTACAACTAGGGCAACTATCAAGACAAAGGCTAAGAAGGCCTTGGAAAATCTCCCATTAACAATGAAGTATCTACAGGGTGACACTATTCTCGGATCGAAGGTCGATTCCAAGTTACAGTTAATCATTGACACACAGCCAAAGATCCATTGGCCCTCAATATGGTCGGCTCTGGGATTCTTAAAGCTGCCTATTTCCCCTACTGTGTGCAAGCTCCGAAGCTCATTCTCACTTTGGTAGAACAATACAACACAGGCATCCAGGCTGTCATGCTCACCGCCCTAGTTTTGATAGGCTACCCAATTCCTTTGGTGTATCTAGACACTGTGACTCTTGTTGCAGGGCTGGGGATCCCCTGATTTGATGACATAGTCATTCTCACCTAGTCTCTGGCCTTGGAAGAATTTCATAAGCTAGATCTCATGGCTTGGAAATATCTCAATAACAATTGGCTTAAGGGGCCAAGGAGAGATTTCAAAAATATGAAGCTAGAGATCCCCTAGAAAAAAATTAAAGAGAGCATACAGATGGGGATCATCGCCCTATGCAAGGTCTTTGGAGAGCCCCATGCCTGAGAATTATCGGCATGGATGTACTACTTCTTTTTCAGCATCACCTCTGGTGGGAAAAACTTTGATTGGGCCACTATCATCGCCAATCATGTGGACTCTCAGCTTGTCAAGGTCACCCAGACCCCCAAATTCTACATGAATTCTTATGTTTTATGGGCACTAGCACAATAATGCCCCGTGACCCGGGCTCTACTTACAACAAGTGTGCTCGAAACTGGCCAAGGCCAGAATGCTCCATGGGATTATTTCCCATAGGTCCAATGGGAAGCCAGCTTCCCCAACTTTTATCGAGTAAATGATGCCTTCATTTACTACAACCTTCTTAGACCTACTCGGGATGCCAGATACTAGCTCTCCAAAGAAGCAATGAACTTGGTCAGCACTTACGGCCACTACTACATTCAATATCAATAGCATACATACATTCAGGTGACCGACTTCTCTGAGAAACTATATTTATTACCCAAAAATTATGGGGATAAAATAATTCTTTTAGAATACTGCAGACAGATTCTACAGCTGCATGCCCTCCTCATAGTGAAGAAGGTTACTAACATCCCATTCCCAATCTCTTGTGGGAATTATACTTGCAGCCTGGCAACGGCCAAAGAAGTCGATAATGAACTCAAAAGTTTGGGGCTAGAAGAATTTTACTTGCAGCGGAAGAATTTTGATCCACTGGGCAAGATAGCAATGAAACTTCCCTAGGAAGCCCCCCTGCATAAGATTCACTTGGAAGATTTTTGGGAAGATTTCTAGGATGATTTTGAAGTTCGGAACCGGTATTTTGTCTGGTTGACACAAGGGCTGATGAAGCAGTTGAAGATTTGAAAGTTCCCCAATGACTTTTCAAACATTGAGTCCATAGAAGACCCACAATACAAAGAAAAAGGAGTAGATAAAATATCTCTCCCTCTAGTGACCTAGGATGCACTAGAGGGACCTACAATCGAGGACATCACCAACCATTCAATTAAATGCAGCCATGCATATTTTAAGAAGGTGTGTCCAAAAAGCACATGAAAAGTTGCCCCATTTGTACGGGATTCAAATTCTAGAGCCAGAACCTCCTCAGAGGGAAAGGATAGAGGAAAGAGGAAAATGGGGACCCCGTCTCAAGCCCCATCCATAGTTCCCATAGAAAAACAAATTCAGCAAACCCTGGCAGCAACCCAGCAAATGAAAGATACATTAATCACCCGACTGGCTACCCCAGCTATTATGGCCGGACCTGTCCGCCCTTCTAATTCTCCTTCACTTTCAGAATTAATGGTTTGAGTAAAAGGGACTAGATCAGAGGAAGAGAGGGAAGCCATGTTAGATGTAGGGCCCTCGTTGGTAACCAGGGGGAAGAAGAAAAGAATATGTGATCCTTAGCCAAAGGCGAAACTGAAACTTGGGATGCCTGACATTCCTAAAATATAGATTATCTCCTACAACTCTTCAGAGCTGGACAATCAGCCCGAAGATCTCCCAAAGACCTCCCCTCCACATGATGACTTTGATGACATATTCAGGATAGACAAACTTGTAAATTTACAAGGGGATATCGGGAAAGTGATAGAAGAGATCGTTGCCCAGGAGGAAGTGACTACCCCCACTGAAGAGGAGATCCCAGAGAAAGAAGCTACCACAGAGAAGGAGGTCTAGGTTGAAAGAGAAAAGGAGCTAGAATAGGTAAACGTCTATGATGTTCCAGAGATACAGGTTATAGAGACCAACACCATGGAGGAGAGGCAAGTGCAAAATTAGAAACCAACATCTACTGAGAGAACCAGACCTATGGGAGAAACTGTAATCTCAGTTTCCATGCTCCAAATGCCTCCTCCTACCCCAAAGAAGGTAAAATTTAGTGAGGTTATCACAGCGGCACAAATGTTGAACCTTGGCCAGACACCTCCGCCACCTCTAGAGAATATTCTGACAGAGGTAATATCCCAATGGAATAAGTCGAAGAAGAACAACAACAGCAGCAACATCCGCAAGGTGAGGGGTAGAACCCTGAAAATATAGATGTTGAATCCAACGATGCTAAGGATGTGGAAACCAAGGTAGAAGATACCAATGCCACTAAGGTGGATGATGTAGGTGTTCTGGAGGATATAGGGAAAGAGTCTGAAGGGACTCATAACACCGGGGATGCACAACAGAACCCCGGAGGGGATTTGTAGGATCAGACTTTGGCATCAAGGCCACCCCCGCCACCACAATGTTTGGTGGATTCTAAAAAGAGGAAGGCCCCAACAGAAACAAAGGCCCATCTCTCCCTAGCTAAGATGATGGCATAGGCACAGGGGACCCCAAAACAAAAGAGGGCTTGGACCCTCCATTCTACTCAAACCGGTCTAGGTGGAGAAACAGTTGTGGTGATTGCAACACCTCCCCGAAAGATAGATGCGGCAATAGCCAAATATGAGGACTAAACAATCATGGAAGTGCCTCTAGGGAAAAGAGACAAACAGGGAAAACTAGACATGTTGAAAGAAGTCAGTCAGGTGATAGAGGCCCATTAAAAAAAGCAAGCCCAGAAGGTCCAGGAAGAAAGGGAAAAGAACTCAAATATTTTTGGGCTTTTGACAGAGCTGGTATAGCCTATCACTTACATTCCTCTGGAAGCTTCCACATCTGGAGCACCACTCCCATAGGGTGACATAGATGTGCTAAGGAGTATGAAAAATAAAGTGCAGGCAGCTGATGACTGGGTGGTGGAATAGGTGGGAAACATTCGGTGTTTCTTAGTAGCTACACTCTTGGACATGTACGTAGCCCACAATGTGCTACACTAGGACAAAATACCATTACCATCTAGGAAGGAGAGAATGAGAAATACAAAGCCTAGATGGATTAGTTAGGAGAACTCCTGAGTCTTGGAGAAGAGATCGTTACCGAAGCTAGAATTTTTGGAGAAGAGTCCTTCGACTTTTTCCAGACCCAGTACTCCAGACTTGATCTCACATTGGAGATAATCAAGCAACTGGTAGGGGGCCTATGGGACAAAGTTTTGGAGGTGGAATATTCTTTAAATATGTACAATGAATTCATTAAAGAGGTTTCAAAATTTTATCCCTTTAGTACCGAAACATGTACTCGAAAGGAGTATGTCGTAGGAAAATTTGATGAGCTGATGGAAGCTTAATATCAATCCCCAGAGGGAATGGATGGAGCAAAGATGTCCCACATATCTCACATGGTTCTTCGGGCCCATGATGCTGTGAAAATGGCCACAAAATTCAAAGTAAATACTCTGGATCTAGGTGAACAGGTAGACATGGCTAGGTACCGTCGGGCTAGTCTCAAGGATATTGATGAAGATGGCATTACCCAGCTCTTGGAAATATTCAAGAATAGCAAGGAGCAATAAGGTTCTCCAGATCCTGAAGATTTTCACCAACAGGGTGCATTCTTTTACATTCATTATTCTTTGAGCGTAAGCTCCCAGATCCAAAAGTTTTGTATTCTTTTGATGACCCGCATCTAGGCTCCTCAGAGCTGACTGATCATTATTAGGTGGTTAATAAGTGGATGTCAAAAAGAAGGTGACTCCAGCAAGGCACGTCATCTCAAGGGATGGTTCTGACAGATGGTCTTCCCAAGGCGTCGCTCCAGCATTAAACACTTGGTGCATCGAAGACAGTGAGCCACATTTTGCATTAATGAGGCATGTAGCCTCGAGCTCCAAAGAGGTCAAATTTATTCTCTTCTTTCTACAACACTCTTCTTGATGTTGATTCTTCCATACTTCTTTTCTTGTCTTATTCTTCTAACATGTCAGACCTCTGCTCCTTTCGAGGTAGTTGTAGGGTGGTGTAGGTAGTACCGGCCACCAGATTTTGTATTTTATTATTGTAGTGTAAAGTTAGATTAGGTTAACTTTAGGGAAAGTATGTGTATAAATAAGAAGTCTGACCTCATTCCAAGGGTTGGCAAAATTGTTGATTTTGCAGTCCATGGTAATAGCATTTCAGCATTTCACTTCTTGTAGTTGCAAAGCTCAATGCTCAGTATTTTTTAGTGGTTCTTAGCAGATAGATGTTCTCTTAGATCTGTTGATGTACACACCAGTGATACTAGAAAATAGTTAATGAAGAAGGAAGGATTCTTGCAATGATGTTGTTGGTGTCTTGATCTCTGAGTTAATTTACTCTTTTGTGTTGTATGTTTCTGATGTCCTTTTCTCTAATGTTTAAATAGATTAATGACCTCTTTCCCCTTGCTATTGAACATGTATGAATCGTCGGTTCTATATATGTTTATTATTTAGTATAGTTCATTAGAGCATGGTTGATGTTTTAAATGTTTTCGCATAACTATAAGTAGAATGGATACTCTCTAACCCTTGCCTATCTTTTGAAGTTTGTTTGATAATCCAAATGCTTGTAGGAAACCCTGACCTAAAACAATCCCTAGAGAAGATGAGCCAAGAAAATCCATCTATCCCCCCGAACAAAATAGTCACACACCCAACTTAGCTCCCACACTATCGAGTCCCGACTCTCAGGTGCTTGAAGGCCCAGAGAATTTATTCCCCGGACAACCTTTACAGGTGAAGTTGGCCGGTACCCCGGTACCTGGTGACAACTTACATCTGTTGGCAGACCGGTCACAAAGTCCCATCAACAGTCCCCTCCATTATTGTGTTACTCAACTCAATTATTTTACTGTCGAATATGGTTCATAGTTTCCAATTTATAGATGAAATTATAATAAGATAAGTAGTTTGATGTGCTATCTATAAATAAAAGCATGCATTATTTTTCATTCTAAACTTAGGGCAGTATTGAGACCTCTCCTACTTTATTTTTATTTTAATGCTTTATTTTTCATCATTCATACCCGAAAAAAACATGTAGCAGGTAAGCAAACGATTTGAACTATTTTAGTCATGTCAGTTAACTATTGTGATTTTAATTTTTTATGAAGGTTTTCTTTCTTAACTACTCTTTTCAATTTATAAGCATCCACTTTTTTATCTTGAATGTACACAAATATTAATAGTTCACTTCCCCTACCACTGTAGGGAATGCCTCTTGGGCATAATAAAAATTCTACCATTCTATTAAAAATAATATCGTAAATTATCACAAATAATCTCACAAATAAAAGCAAACGTTAACCTTTCCCTAGACATTGCATGGTATAGAAGGCATGCAATTGGAAGAATAATTACTAGTATGATGCAAGTATTTTCATCAATTATGTTGGGTTTATTTCCTGTGTTGCATATAAAATGAAGAGAACTCGGTAATCTGCCATTTAAAATTGTTTTAATTTTGTATAAAATCGGCGGCGTTCAGGATTATGTTCCTATAATACTAAATTTTTTTAACAAAATAGCATTACAATAAAGTAGCAATAATATCTTATTACATATATGATTAGAATATAGGTATTTTTTATATTTTCAAATTTTGATAAAAAGATTATTTTATATTTAAAAATATTATTTATATAATATTTAATTAAAAGTTTGTGAAATATTAATGAGTAGATTTAATTATATTATATTATTTTATAAATTTTGTTTAAAATGAAATAGTTTGGAATGAGTGTTGAAAGATCAAGTTTTGTTGAAGACAAAGCTCTAAAAAACATACATCTTGCTCAATACAACTCACCAAATATTTCTAAATAGTTGCATGCAATTTTGAACTCACCAAAGACTTGACATATTAATAACAAAATAGTATTAACTAAAAAACTTTTAAAATTTAAGATAATAAAATAATATGTCAAAGTAACAATTATTAATAAAAATATATAAACAAATTTCATAATTTCTTATAAAAGCATTTAACTTAATAAAATTTCCATGAACATACAATCTACAATAACTACTAAAAAAAATTCTACTAAAGCCATGATCAATTATATGAAATAATGAAAACTACATTTTCAAAAAATCATTAAACTCAAATACAATAAATATAATTAAAATTCATAAGATCTAAAGTCAACAATTAAATAAGACACTAAAAAAATGTCCATTTCATTTTCAATAAATTAAATCAATTCACAATGAAATTCTGACAGCACTAAATAGTATGTAAATCTCTCATTGAAATCAAATGTAATGTGGAACTAAAAAAAGACCTAAACTTTGATTTATGTTTGGAGAATGTGGAACTGAAAAAAGACCTAAACTTAAATCAATCTCTGGAAAAACTAGAGTTGAATTATAAGCACCATCTCATAAGTCGCATGTTGGGGTTCCCAATATGAAATTTGTAGCGAAGTTAGTACCTTGTAAATTGGGCCCTTTATCCAATCTTGGTAGCTTCTATCAAAATTTGCAAAAATAATGTCAAGAAGAAATTTCATGAGATCAGATTCATCTCCACTAGCCATTCTGTGGTGGCCAAGACGCTTTTCAACAAGTTTTTCTATGTGCTCAAACAAATGGTGATAATTATTATCAGCTCACCTCATAACTTCAAACATTTGCTCTTTGATCAATGCTTTCAGCAAGATTTTAGTTTTCTGGAATTTTATTTGTCCACTTTTTGTACTCCATCTTCACGTTTTCTTTTTGCCTCATCCCCTCCATTGTTGTGTTACTCAACTCAATTATTTTACTGCCGAATATATTTCATAGTTGAACCAATTTATAGATGAAATTATGTTTAGATAAGTAGTTTGATGCGCTAACTATAAATAAAAGCATGCATTATTTTTTATTTTAACTTTAAGGCAGTATTGAGACCTCTCCTAATTTATTTTTATTTTTATTTTTATGCTTTTTTTTCATCATTCATACCCAAAAATGACATGTAGAAGATAAGCAAAGGATTTGAACTATATTAGTCATGTCAGTTAACTATTGTGATTTTAATTTTTTACGAAGATTTTCTTTCTTAACTACTCTTTTCAATTTTTAAACATCCACTTTTTATCTTAAATGTACACAAATACTAATAGTTCACTTCCCCTACCACTGTAGGAAATTCCTCTCGGGTATAATAAAAATTCTACCATTCTATTAAAAACAATATCATAAATTATCACAAATAATCTCACAAATAAAAACAAAAGTTAACCTTTCCCTGGATATTGCATTGTATAGAAGGCATGCAATTGAGAGAATAATTACTAGTGTGATGCAAGTATTTTCATCAATTATGTTGGGTTTATTTCCTTCATTGCATATAAAATCAAGAGAACTCAGTAATCTGTCATTTAAAATTGTTTTAATTTTGTATAAAATCAGTGGCGTTCAGAATTATGTTCTTATAATACTAAAAGTTTAACAATATAGCATTACTATAAAGTAGCAATAATATCTTATTACATATATGATTAGATTATAAGTATTTTTTTATATTTTCAAATTTTGATAAAAATATTATTTATATAATATTTAATTAAAAGTTAGTAAAATATTAATGAGTAGATTTAATTATATTATATTATTTTATAAATTTTGTTTAAAATGAAATAGTTTTGAATGAGTGTTGAAAGATCAAGTTTTGTTGAAGACAAAGCTCTAAAAAACATACATCTTGCTCAATACAACTCAAATTTCAAATATCATTAAATTTTATCAAGTATTTCTAAATAGTTGCATGCAATTTTGAACTCACCAAAGACTTGACATATTAATAACAAAATAGTATTAACTAAAAAACTTTTAAAATTTAAGATAATAAAATAATATGTCAAAGAAATAATTATTAATAAAAATATATAAACAAATTTCAAAATTTCTTATAAAAGCGTTTAAATTAATAATTTTTTTATGAACAAACAATCTACAACATCTACTTAAAAAATTCTACTAAAGCCATAAGCGATTATATAAAATAATGACAACTACACTTTCTAAAAATCATAAAACTCAAATACAATAAATCTAATTAAAATTCATATGAACATATCTAAAGTCAACAATTAAATAAGACACTAATAAAAACATCCATTTCATTTGCAAGAAAACAAATCAATTCACAATGAAATTCTGATAGCACTAAATAGTATTTAAAATTGTCGTTGAAATCAAACATAATGTGGAACGAAAAAAAAAACCTAAACTTAGATCAATATTTGGAAAAACTAGAGTTGAGAAAAGATCTAAAGTTTGATTTCTATCTGAAGAATGTGGAACTGAAAAAAGACCTAAACTTAGATCAATCTCTGGAAAAACTGGAGTTGAATTATGAGCATCCATCTCATATGTCACGTGCTGGGGTTCCCAATATGAAATCTATAGCGGATTTAGTCCCTTGTAAACTAGGCCCTCTATCTAATTCTGGTAGCTTCCATCAAAATTTGCAAAAATAATGTCAAGAAGAAACTTCATGAAATTAGAGTCATCTTCATTGGCCAATCTGTGGCAGCCAGGACGCTTTTCAGCAAGTTTTTATGTTTGCTTAAACAAATGGAGATAATTAATGTCAACTCACCTCAGAACTTCAAACATTTTTTCTTTGCTCAATGCTTTTTGCAAGATTTTAGCTTTCCAGACTTTTATTTTCTCAACTTTTTGTACTCCATCTTCACCTTTTCTGTTGTTCCTCGTCCCCTCCATTGTTGTGTTACTCAACACAATTATTTTACCGTCAAATATGGTTCATAGTTTCCAATTTATAGATAAAATTATGTTTAGATAAGTAGTTTGATGCGCTATCTACAAATAAAAGCATGCATTATTTTTTATTCTAAATTTAGAATAATTTTGAGACCTCTCCTCCTCTTTTTTTATTTTTATGCTTTATTTTTCATCATTCATACCCGAAAAAGACATGTAGCAGGTAAGAAAAGGATTTGAACTATATTAGTCATGTCAGTTAACTATTGTGATTTTAATTTTTTTTGAAGATTTTCTTTCTTAACTACTCTTTTCAATTTTTAAGCATCCACTTTTTTTATCTTAAATGTACACAAATACTAATAGTTCACTTCCCCTGCGACTCTAGGAAACACCTCTCGGGCATAATAAAAATTCTACCATTCTATTAAAAACAATATCGTAAATTATCACAAATAAACTCACAAACCAAAACAAAAGTTAACCTTTCCCTGGGCATTGCATGGTATAGAAGGCATGCAATTGGAAGAATAATTACTACTATGGATGCAAGTATTTTTATTAATTATGTTGGGTTTGTTTCCTTCATTGCATATAAAATGGAGAGAACTAGGTAATCTGTCATTTAAAATTGTTTAAGTTTTGTATAAAATTGACGGCGTTGAGAATTGTCCCTATAATACTAAAAGTTTAACAATATAGCATTACTGTAAAGTAGCAATAATATCTTATTACATATATGATTAGATTATAAGTATTTTTATATTTTCAAATTTAGATAAAAAGATTATTTTTTATTTAAAATTATTATTTATAAATATTTAATTAAAATTTTGTAAAATATTAATGAGTAGATATAATTATATTTTTAATTTTTTAAATTTTGTTTAAAATGAAATAGTTTTGAATGAGTGTTGGAAGATCAAGTTTTGTTGAAGCCAAAGCTCTAACAAACATACATCTTGCTCACTACAACTCAAATATCAAATATTTCTAAATAGTTGCATGCAATTTTGAACTCACCAAGACTTGACATATTAATAACAAAATAGTATTAACTAAAAAACTTTTAAAATTTAAGAAAATAAAATAATAAGTCAAATAAACAATTATTAATAAAAATATATAAACAAATTTCAAATTTTCTTATAAAAGCATTTAAATTAATAAAATTTTCGTGAACATACAATCTACAATAACTACTAAACAAATCTGCTAAAGTCATAATCGATTATATGAAATAATGAAAACTACATTTTCATAAAATCATAATAATCAAATACAATAAATCTAATTAAAATTCATAAGAATAGATCTAAAGTCAGTAATTAAATAAGACATTAAAAAAAATGTTCATTTCATTTTCAAGAAAACCAAATTCGAATAGCACTAAATAGTATGTAAAACTCTCGTTGAAATCAAATGTAATGTTGAACATAAAAAAGACCTAAACTTAGACCAGTATCATGAAAAACTTGAGTTGAGAAAAGATCTAAACTTTGATTTCTGTCTGGAGAATGTGGAATTGAAAAAAGACCTAAACTTAGATCAGTCTCTGAAAAAAAATCGAGTTGAATATGAGCATCCATCTGATATGTCACATGTTGGGGTTCCCAATATGAAATTTGTAGTGAATTTAGTCCCTTGCAAACTGGGCCCTCTATCCAATCCTGGTAACTTCCATCAAAATTTGTAAAAATAATGTCAAGAAGAAACTTCATGAAATCAGAGTCATCTCCACTGGCCATTTTGTGGCAGCCAGGATGTTTTTCAGCAATTTTTTCTATGTGCTCAAACAAATGGAGATAATTTCTATCAACTCGCCTCAGAACTTCAAACATTTTCTCTTCGCTCAATGCTTTCAGCAAGATTTTAGCTTTCTGGACTTTTATTTTCTCCACTTTTTGTACTCCATCTTCACCTTTTCTTTTGTTCCTCGTCCCCTCCAATTTTGTGTTACTCAACTCAATTATTTTACTGCCAAATATGGTTCATAGTTTCCAATTTATAGATGAAATTATGTTTAGATAAGTAGTTTGATGCGCTACCTATAAATAAAAGCATGCAATATTTTTTATTCTAAATTTAGGGTATTATTGAGACCTCTCCTACTTTATTTTTTATTTTTATGCTTTATTTTTCATCATTCATACCCGAAAAAGACATGCAGTAGGTAAGAAAAGGATTTCAACTATATTAGTGATGTCAGTTAACTGTTGTGATTTTAATTTTTTATGAATATTTTCTTTCTTAACTACTCTTTTCAATTTTTATATTAGAGTTGATGAAAAACTATCAACCCTACAGCTCCGAAGAATCACCTGCATGCAAACACCTGTCACAGAAAGAGAGAAGCAAAAGCTATGGAGGCCAGAAACAATAGATTTGTGGAAGAGGAAACATCCTCAATTAACTCAATAATATATAATACAGAATACAAGAGGATTCAAGAGATCAATCAAAATTTATTGGAAAATACAAAGAGATCAAACCTTATAAAAGGTGATCAAAACCCTAAAAAGGGGAGAAACCTAGGTTGCTTGATAATAATTAATAAAGAATTAATAATTATATGCATAAATTTTATCTTAAGTGAACTTGAGATAATAAATGACTTTAACAATTAAATCATAATGATTTAATTAATAAGTGAATTAACTTATTACTCTAACACCCCCCCTCAAGATAAACTTAAGGAGAAGCTAAAACCCTAGAAACAACTATTGAAGGCAGGAAATGGGTCCTGACAACATGGTTTGATCAGGTACCCAAGTACAAAAAAAAATTGTAAAGAGGAGAAAATGAGAAAACCCACTGGGAAAATCCCCTCTCCGAAAAGAGATGAAACCTAGTGAAGGACTGAATAAGCCTCCAAACAAGAGAATGTCCCAGAAGAAAGGAACAAAGGAAGAACATGAAGAACATAACTAAAGCATGAAGTTGAAAACATTGTCGAAGAATAACTGCTGGAACCTCCACTGTAATAGAACATGATCAGGTAGAGAATATTGTAAACAAAGTTTGAAGAGCTGATCAATCAAAGATGGAAGGACGCCTCCAAAATAAGAATGAAAGATTGTCCATATGGTAAATGATTCATCTCACTGAAATGCATAGGTACCTAGCCACTGCATCCACCTAGTATGTAGGAACAACTACTGAATACATAGATCACTCCATCAAACCAAGGAATCATTAGAACCGACAGGAGATACCCTCGTAATGTTGAGCAGGGAGAGGCATGATAGGTACACTAAATTAAACTATCAATAATAACTACATGATGAATAACCAGGAACATAGAAAGTGCAATAGAAAGTACAAGCACATATAAAGGATGGTGTGGTGGAGGAAAAACTCTCTTGACACACATCATTAGGCTAATATCATGGAAGGAACACTCACTTGACTTGTTGGAGCTTTTACTTTCAGAATCCTATATAGCAGCAATGCTTGACTCTTATAAAACCCAAATTCTAATTAAGTCAAGAAACAAGTCCAATTAATGAGAATTAAATCCTCCCTCACTTTGAGCTCCATAGGCTCAGGTGAGTGTACCTAACATGATTTATTTCTCCTCAGTAAATCATGCAGTGGATTAATTTTTCACAATGATCTTCTCCTACCTTTTACTAAAAAAGTTGATAACAAATCCTACAAATGCTAACAATCAGTTTTATGTAGAGCTTCACAAGATAGACTATGAATTTGATAAGAGAAAATACAATTGAAATAAGGATTCTCATCCTTCTTCTTTTTGAGTTCCAAGCTCAGGAAAGGTTGACCTATTTAGTGCCCTAAAGATGTAGTAGTTTTCAATAGGCAGGCTTAATATAACATAAAAATGAAAATGATAACGGTTTGTGTATAGATTTGATGGGAACTACACAATCTACAATATCATATCAGTGCCTTATCCAATGGGCATGGAGTCATTCAAAATGTAAAGACCTTCAACATCAAAGACACGTCAAATGTAAATCCTATACTGAATATTGAATTAGACTATGCCTTACATAATCTATTCACACTTCCTAGAAGTAGAAATACTTATCAAATCTATTTCAATCTCCTACTCACTGAAACTATCTTAAGGATTTAATTCTCTCCTTGAAAGAAACCTTTAAAATAGTTTGACACTCTGCCTTACAAAGTGATGGACTGAAATTTCCTTAACAACCAATCCAAATGAGTACAAAAACTAGAAATAGAGACAACTATTCATTCAAATTCTTCAAATCATAGGAAGTACAGACATATATTGATATTAAATCATCAAGTACATATGAAATCAGAGCCAAAGAGAACATTGATAAACTTGATCAAAATATGCATAACTTTTACAAGCTTTTATGGCATAAAATTCTCATCCTTACAAAATGATCCTGGAAGTCCTTTTATAGAAACAAGGACTGCAACAAACTTAAGATCTAATTAGGGTTAGGGTTACAAATATTAAAATATTACATGATAGATAATATTAAATCATTTCAACTATCAAGAAGCTTTGTCATCCATTCTTTAAAACATTCCTTGCTCCAGTCTGTAAGAAATCTGATCTAGCCGCCAACTTGTTGGGAAACTAAAGAACCATGCCCTACAAAATGAATAACAGATGGAATGTCTTGTCTACATTTATTATCTTAGGAAATTTTACCCTTCAGATCTGTAGGAATTCAACTACCTTTTTTGGGAAAGCTCAAGTTCTTGAAAATCTGATCAAATCTGCATTATAAAACTCTAAAATAGTTCCCTATTTATAGCGAAGAACAGAATAGGATAAGCCCAAGGATTTAAAATACTATTTACATGCTATCTAAAACCCTAATAAAATAATATCTGATTAAATGTCTTCAGAACTGCCAATCTTTCCTCCATACTATATCCAACATCTGTAAAAAACATGGCACAGAAGATCAGATTCACCCATCAAAATTTCTGTAGCAAAATGACACATGTCGCCGCTTGAAAACCCTTATAAATTCTTTGAAATTTTGAAAAATGGTTACAATGGCTATACCTAGCATAGAATTATCCATCTACGATCTAGATTTAAACTTTATATCACTTTAAAACATATTCATAGATCCTTTCAGGTTACCCGGGCTTAGAAATTTGATCAAGGACAAGTGGCACGTAGGCCCGATGCCTCAAAGAATAGATCTTGATCTCTTTTGCATCAAGGCTTTGTGTTGTCCGCACAATATTTTTCAACTTGATTTTTCTTTACTTTACTCTTTCTTACTTCATCTGGACCCATTGGGACACATGTTCATCAGGCGCAATGCCTTGATGATTAGATCTTGCGCAACTATTCATTAAGGCTTTACATCATCCATTAGATCCTTTGCAACTTGCTCACCCTTTGTCCCTTTCTTTACTTTGGCCCTACTTACAGCTTGGGAACCTTGGTCCCACTGACCTCCACATGGCACTTTTTTACTGGCTCCGAGAAATCCTATTTTTCATCTGACCCGTGCTGACCAGGAAATCCACTTGTCAAGTAGGTGCGATGCCTTGATGGTTAGATTTTGAGCATCTTTTCATTGATCCTTTATGCCAGCCAAACCATCTTATCAAACTTTCCTATGTGTTAATTCATCTTTTTCCTTAGCCTTTAACCTGTCTCTAACTAGTCTTTAACACTGATTTAATCTGGAGATCACGCGATTGTGTAATCTCCAAGTCGCTAAATGATTTCACTAACTCTGGGTATGTTGGGAGATTACACGCATGCCATAGGTTTAAAACAACATCTATGGTTTAGACTTGATCTCAGACAACCCATGCTTAACTTTATCTTGACTCAGGTTCACTTTGAGATTGTGCGACTGAAGGAATCTCCAAGTCGCGAGAACATTTCATAAACTCTGGTTACATTCAGAGATATAGCATAAGCCCTTAGATTCATCTATCCTTGGAAACACATGGAAACATCATGTCAAATATCAGAGCACAAAACTTAACCTTGGCTTTATCATGAGATTCAATGACTGTGTAAATCATCAATACTCGGCAAGTTAAGCTTTGCCCATAGTCAAATCTGGAGATTACACGACTGAAGGCATAATTGAAGTTTTGAATTTAACTTGACCAGACCTTTCCTTTACCATGGTTTGATTTAGAGATTACACGACCAACTGAGTCTCTGAATCACAGAATGCATCACTTAACCTTGATTTTATTCAGAGACTACATGCAAGCCACAAGATTAGAACTCAATTAATGGTCTGTGTTTAGTCTCTGAATCTTTCTGTACTTGCTCATTTCTTCCAAAGATTACACACCAGCCCCAGATCTCTTCTCTAATCAATGGCCACAATCCTCTTCCATGTAAACTCTACCAGAACTCAGACTTATCTTTCTTAACCACGATCAAATCTAGAGATTCAACAACAAAAGAAAACTTGAAGTCGCTGAATATTTTGCCTAGCATAGGTTACATTACGAGATCACGCGCAGTCTATCAAATCATGTCATAAATAGAACTCAATCAGTGAATTACATTGAATCACTCGATAAACCCATGCTTTGTCTGACTTAACCTAACTTTTACTATAGTTAGATCTAGAGTTTGCACGACTAAAAAGATCTCCAAGTTGTGAGATCATTTCTTAACCTTTGAGTTTGTTTTGAGACTTCACATCAAGCACACAATCGTGATCCACATCAACAAACCATGTTGAATCTCAAAATACATATGTACTTGCCTCATTCCTTCTGAGATAACAAGACAACCATAAGATTAGAAGTGCATCAACGGATCTCTCTTAATCTCAAGATCATTAACTTAACCTTGAAACCATTAAGAGATCTTGTGACCAAAGAGAAAAAGTAATCCTGCCTTTAACCTTGGTTCAATCTGGAGATTAAGCAACTAAAAGAGATCTCTAAGTTGCCAGATGAAAATATTAACTCTAAGTTTATTCAGATATTACATGTGAGCCACAGGATCAACATCAAGATCAATGATGCACGTGAAACCTCAAGATCAAAAGAGCATATTCCATTTTGTTTAGAGATTACACGACAAGGTAAAGACCAATAAAAGGAATATTCTTCGACCAATCACATGACAAAATAAAAATTTAAGTGGTTCAAAAAGGTAATGATAAATTAGAAATAGAACACAAAGGGTTTAGGGCCTTTTTAAACCAATGGCTATAAATTTTTAAATAGGGTTTAAGACTTTGCAAGACATAGCAGGATCTTTCATTATTTAAAGTAGATTTTTCACAGAGACTTAGGGTTTTAGTTCAAAGATCAATGGAGCTATGAGCTAGACATAAAAATTTGGAAATTTAACAGGGGCTAAAAACATTTTTTTATAACCCTACATAGGTCCAAAGTAAAATGTAGCAAATAGACAAAATATGACCAATAGTGGCTCTGACTGAGGATGCTTGATTGCTAGATCAAGGCAAGAATTCAGATCTCTGGGAAAAGAAGACCACAACTACACACAGCTCTGCAGCAAAATTCTAGAACATATACAAATGTACAACCTATAGTAAACTAGCACACCTAAAACAAACTACCTATATATACATGACTACTGTGCATGGAAAATTTCAATTAAAGAAAGGTTTTAGGAATTGTCCATGCACTGGAAATTCTAATACCTCATCATCCAAATTTCTTAAGAAATATGAATCCTTACCATGTGTCTGATGAATGATATAAGACCCTAACCACAAGGAATCAAACTTTTTATGTTTCCCTTTATCTTCAGCCTTAGAATTCCACTGTAATACCATGTCATCTGGTTGAAACTTTCTATTATTAGCTCTTTTTTCAAACAGATATTTCATTTTTTGTTGTCTCTTCAAGTCCTTCTATTGTCCTTCTCTTCTGATTTCATCCAATTCAACTAACTGGATCATCCTGTTATGCATAGCATCACTTACTTCAAAACCTTCTTCCTTAATGAATTTATAAACAAGAAGTAAATTATTCAATGGTAGCCTAGCCTGTATACCATACACCAATTCAAAAGGGGACTTTCCAATAGCCTTTTTCACAGTTACTCTATCAGTCCATAAGGCTAATTTCAACTTATAATGCCAAGCTCTTTTATTTGTTGTTAAGGTTTTCTTTAAATCTGCAGAATACTCTTATTACTAGATTCTTATTTCCCATTAGCTTGGGGATGATATGGGGAATAATATGACATCATAATTCCATATTCATCAAAGAAATCCTTAAATTCTTTTGACCTAAAACACATAACATTATCCATTATCAATTTTGTAGGGACACCAAATCTGGTCAAAACATTTTCCATCAGAAAATCAATGACCACCTTACTAGTTGCCTTCTTAGTAGGAATTGCCTCTATCCATTTTGTGAAGTAATCTGTGGAAACCAATATCCAACTATGTCGACTACCATATTTTTCTAGAAACTCCCCAATGAAATCAATCCCCCACATGGAAAAAGGTGCCTCAACCACTACTAGATTTAGCAACACAGCACCAGAATACTTTAGCTTGGAAGAAAATCTCTGACATGCTTCACACTTTCGTACAAACTTGAAGGAATATTTAAATAAATAGGGCCAAAAATAACCAGCCCTCAAGATCTTATGAACAGTAGTTTTGGTAGAGTAATGTCCACCATACACACCAGCATGCATTTCTTTTAGGACCTTTTCAGCTTGCCCCTCATCTAGGCATAACAAAAGTACACCATTTCTGTCTTTCCAATATAAATCTCCTTGTACTAATGTGTATCTTTGAGCTTGCAACTTGAGGGTTCTTTTCTTATTATTAGTCATAATATCAGGGCACTTGGAATTTTTGAGATAGTACATGATATCAACATAATAGGGTTGCCTTTCAATACTAGTCACTATCAAATCTTGTACTTCTACATTATTTACTTGAACCAAATCCATATTTTCTTCTGTCATTAACTTTTCTAGGCCAAGTCCTCTTACTAATTTGGTTATATGGATTTCCAAATTAAATTCTTGAATCTTATTTATCCATTTGCATCACTTTCCAGTAACCTCTGATTGAGTAAGAATGTCCTTGGTTGATGTATCAGGTACATATGAAATTACTTTTGCACAAACCAAATAAGGTCTAAATGACTTCACAGCTTTAACCAGGGCATATTCTTGTTTTTCCATCATCTCATAGTTTAACTCTGCAACTTGGAGTGATTTAATGAAAAATGCAATGGGACATTCATAACCCTCCTAATCCTTTTGTAGTAAAATAGTAGCAATTGTATGAAAATATGCAAAGGAAAATAATGAAAATGGATTACTGTAATCAGGAGACCTTAAAATAGGTGCTTCTTGAACTGCCTCCTTGACCTTTTCAAAAGTAAATTTTGCTTCTGCATCCCACTTAAACTTTGCATCCCTTTTCATCAATTTAATTATAGGCTTAAAAATCTATGTAAAGTTAGAAATAAACCTCCTCTAAAAATTAATCTTTCCTAAAAAAATATTGTACTCCTTTGACATTCTTTGGAGCAGTGACATTTTGAATTGCTTCTATCCTCTCTAGTTCAATTCTTACTCCCTCCTTTGACATAATGTGTCCTGTTAACTTTCCTTTTGTTACTGCAAATTGACATTCTTAGGATTCAAAGAAACACCATATTCTAAAGCTTTATTAAAAATATTTTCTAAATGTCCACAATGGTCCTCTTCTTTCTTGGAATATATTGTCAAATCATCTTGATAGATCACCATAAATAAATCAATAAATTCTTTAAATGCAACATCCATAGCTCTCTGGAATGTTTCCCTACATTTATAAGACCAAAGGGCATCCTAATATACACATATGTTCCCCATGGAGTATTGAATGCAGTTTTAAATTACTCTTATTCCTTTACTAATACCTGGTTGTAGCCTGAAATATCATCCATCATTGACAATAAATCACAACTAGTAACTTTGTGCAACATCGCCTCCATGTTAGGCAAAGAATAATTATCCTTTAAAGATGCAATATTCAAGATCCTAAAATCAACACAAAGCCTTATATCACTATTCTTTTTCCTCACTGGGACCAAATTAGAGACCCAAGTGGAATGTCATGGGTTGAATAATCCCTACATCCCTCAACCTCATCAATTTTTGTTGCATTTTGGGGGCCAATAATGGGTTGATTGCTCTCTACTTTTGTCTGAATGGCTTGGCATCTGGTTTCATTAGGATCTCATGATGGAAAAGGTCCTCCCTATAGGCTTTTAGGTCCTTATGTAACCAGAAAAATACATGCTTGTTTTTCCTTAACAATTTTATCATATTTTCCCTAACATGGGATTCTAGCCTCCTTCCAATATATACTATTTAAGGTGTTGTTTTTTATCCTAAATTTTCTTCCTCCAAATCCTCAATTTTAGCACTGCTCCTTTTTATAAATGATCATCTTGATAAATGAATAATGCTTCTAGTTCTATCATCCCCTTAGGAATCTGATTAGAACTCAACTAGACAACCACATTTCCCAAAACAATATCCTTGCCATCAATCACCTCAACTAAATAATTACAATCTACATGTTGGCCTTCATAATGGTCAAGGCACTGAATAAATCTGAGAATATCCTGATCATCCTCAAAAACTTTCTAGTTGTAAACATTATCAGGGACAACTGGTCTAGTCTTAAATTCCACAATTGATACCCCACTCAAAGTAAAATCACCATTCTTTAAAGCAACATTAGCTGGAAAATCAGCCATGATGTTTTTTGACCTTTCTATCCATTCAATATTAAAGGCATCAAAAAATTCAATCTGATCCCAAAGAGCATGCTTGTACATTTTTAATCTGTCATTTTTTACAGCATACTTGGATCTAACTTGTTCTACTACTAGCTTAGAATCCCCATAAACTTTTATAAATTTGATACCATTCCTAGTAGCAATATTTAATCCCAAAAACAAGGCTTCATACTCAGTAGTATTATTTGTACACTGAAAAATTTAACAAGAAAGAGTATTTGAATGTAGTACTTGATGGAGAAATAAATAGAACACTAGCTCTTGATCCCTCTTTGGAACAAGCTTCGTCAAAGTACATTTTCCACAAGCCACCTTGTTGTGTGTTCATCTCTTCAATTAATGGATCAGTATTTTTGCATTGTGGAAAGATCTTCTCTATTCTGAAGTTTTCCATGTCTACATCCACACAACAATTAAGTATATTATCTTGCACCTTCTCAACAGTCACTGGTGCTCGAGGTTCTCTATATAATTTAACTTCATTCCCATTCACTAGGATTGTTGCATGAGATAAATCCAATTGGACATGACCTCCAACTGTTGCGGCCCACTGTCTAGATAATAGCATACCATAATGGGTTTGGGTATCTACAACAACTACATCCATTTTGTAAGTTGCCTCAGGAAAGACATCCATCTTAACTTCTACTCCTTTCAGATTTCCCACCATAGGGACTTCTCTATTATCCATGGCATAACATGTTCCATAGCAAGTATCAACATTCATACCCAATTATTTCATTACACCATATGGCATTACATTTACAGTGGCATGAGATTCAATCATACAATTTTTTACAAGTTTTTTGTTTATCAACAAGGTTACATAAAAAGGGTTTACTTGAGAGGGCTCTTGGGTAATCATATTACCAACATATAAGATAGGTGTTTATGTCTCATGACTAACACCCATCATTTTTCTCTCCCTAGTATTATCAAAAGGGTCATCAACTATCACTTTGAAAAATGACATTGTAGCATCCCTATGTTCTTTTATTTTTAATATTTCACTCAAAGGAACTAACACTTTCATTTACATAAGAGCATGTTTCATATTAAATGCAGGCAATCCAGATAAAATTTCATTTATGCTCTTAGATTTTTTCCCTTTGTCAGTAACAAATTGCTTATCAACTTTTTCTTCCTCCTTTTCTCCTTGGACAGAAGAAAACTCTCCTTGCTTTGTACCTTCCTTCTTATTTTTATCTTTGCTTTGAGATCTTGCAACAACCTGTGAGGCATCTTCTTTAATGAATACTGAATCAATCTTACCTTGACGAGGTTCTACCCTTCTATTCCTCAAATTGTAAGCACTCCTAGCTTTATTGTTTTCTTCTATGGTTAAAGATCTTTTCTCCTCATCACTAGGAAACCTGAAATGGGGATACTCTCTATCATCACCTGAAGTATAGATAGTATTTTTCAATGTAGTATCAGGTTCATCATCTGAGTCAAAGAAAACATGTTGCTAGTATCTTTGGAAATTCTCTATCCTAGTATCTATATTTGCAACTAGCTCTTCATGTTCAGAGGACCACATATCTTTATGCCTATTCATAGTGAACATGTTTACCACAGGGTCTTCTTGTTCTAGGTTTAACTGTTCATTTCTATCATTCATTTGTTCAACTAAAGCTTGAGAAACAACACATTGAAAGGAAGAATGGGTTAATTTACAAGTATGACACCAAGGGGTATTTTCTACATTGTATGAAACATTTATTTTCAAAGGATCAGGGGTTACCTTATTCTTCTGGCTCTCCTGATTTTCAACAATAGGTCTGCCATCCTTCCAATTTTTCTTGTATGGAATATCCTTCAAATTTAAGATTTTATCATACCTTTGATATTGATACCTATTGTCATGAGGAGCCCAACCATTTTTATCAACCTTGGCAGCAAGGTCTTTTACTTCACTTACTAATTTATAAACCCTAATCTCATCCTTGGCAGGTTTACTTGTCTGTCCTTTTGTATCCTTCCACAACCTTCCATCTTCTCTCTTTCCCATTTTTCTTGAGGCTTTCCTATTGCTTTCAATGTTTATAATCATTTTGCAAGCTTCCCTTAAACTATGTGGATTTTTATCCCTTAAAATATATTACATCTTTCCTTCCATAGAATTGAAATGTGTGGTTAAACATACTTCCTCATCTAGTCTCAAAACCTTAAATAACTTATCCATGGCCTTTTGAAACCTAGTATTGAAATTTTCCATCTTTCTTTCAGGAATTTCTTAATGTTGTTAAATTCATTTAACATAAAACCTAAATTAACATGTTCACAATATTGTTCTTTAAAAATTTCAACAAGCTCTTCCCAAGATGTTATACTATTTTCAGGTAAACTCGTATACCAATATCTAGAATCTTCATCCAAATATTGAACAAATAATTTCATGAGTACATCCTTATGATCAATTTCAAAGTGAGCCATTTTATCAGTAAATGCTTTAAGATTTCCTTCACAAGTTATAGCATTACTTCCACTAAACCTAGGGATTCTATCCCTTACCTCATTTGGGATGAAATTTGGATAACCAGGGATGCTATCAAATAACAGTGGATGGTACCTATCCACATGGATGGGTCTTCTTTGAAAATTTGCAGTAGCATGAGCTCCACTTAATCCTACTGCAGCTTCCTAATTTTTTGTGTTGTTTGATATAGCAACACCATGGTGGCCACCTGAAATTTGTACACCTTGGACTAAGCCAAGAGTCTGATTTATTTGACTAGGACCAGCTACTTGTGTAGCACTTGTTTTTGCAGTATTACTTGTAACACTATTTAAAAAGGCTGGCTTCTTTTTAATCTCAACTAGTGCTGCTTCCAACTCAACCTTTTCCAATTTCTTAGCAAGTTCTTCCTTTACCTTTTTGGCTTCGTCTAACTTAAGATCTTCCTGTGACATCCCACCTAAAGAAACCCCCTTTGGTTTAGGTTCTTCCATGTGGACACTAGATTCTTTCTGCTTTCCCTTATTCTTAGGGTATTGAGTACCAAAGACTTGGTTGATGACAAGTTTCTCTTCAACCTTCTTAAGTTCTTCAACATTATTTATTGCCATTTGTCTCAATAATTGCCTTTTTAAATCATCAACCTTCATTTTTTTTTGTCTTATTAGATCTTATTTTTCTTTATTTCTCTGTTGTGCAATGATAAATTGCTCTTGGAGTTTTCTCTTCAATTCAGCAACTTCTTCATCAAGACTTTCTGAATCTAGAAGGGTAGTATCAGATTCCTCTTCTCTCTCATTAGGAGAATAATAATCTCCATAAGAACCCAATCCTAAGTCTGGAAAATTTTCATACTATGATATGTTTTCTTCATGACTATTTTGGATTGGATCCCCTCTCTTAATGTTCTCTTCTTGTTTATTAGTTTGAGGAAGTCTTTTATTATTCTTTCCTTTTCTTGACTAACCTCCTCTAGAAGTAGTTGGAAGTCCATCTTCATCTTTTCCTCTGGATTTTTTTTCATCCAAGCTCTAGTATATTTTTTATTCATATTGAAAAAGTGTGTATAGGATTATATATATATTACTCAGCACTGATGCAAATATTTCTTAGAGTCGCCACCCCAAACTAGTTGGGAGAATACCACACTAACCAAAAAGAATATTTTGCTTCAAAGTTCCCCAGTAGAGTCACCAATTTTTTGGTGACTCAGATGGGTCAAATGGTATAAATAGTAGAACACTAGAGATTATTTGAAAGGATTAGCAAGACTTTTACTTCTCTATCCCCAGCAGAGTCACCAATTTTTTGGAGCTTTTTCTTGCAGAATCCTATATATCAGCAATGCTTGACTCTTATAAAACCCAAATTCTGATTAAGTCAAGAAACAAGTCCAATTAACAAGGATTAAATCCTCCTTAAATTTGAGCTCCATAGGATTAGGTAGGTGTACCTAACTTAATTTATTTCTCCTCATTAAATCATGCATTGGATTAACTTTTCACAATGATCTTCTCCTCCCTTTTACTACAAAAGTTGATAACAAATCCTACAAATGCTAACAATTAGCTTTATGTAGAGCTTCACAAGCCACACTATGAACTTGATAAGAGAAAATAAAATTGAAATAAGGATTCCCATCCTTCTTCTTTTTGAGTTCCAAGCTCAGGGAAGGCTGACCTATTTACTTCCCTAAAGATGTAGTAGTTTTCAACAGGCAGGCTTAATATAACATAAAAATAAAAATGATAACAGTTTTTGTATAGATTTGATGGGAACTACACAATCTACAATATCATATTAGTGCCTTATCCAATTGGAATGGAGTCATTCAATGTGTAAAGACGTTCAACATCAAAGACACATCAAATGTAAATCTTGTACTAAATACTAAATTAGACTATGCCTTACCTAATCTATTCACACTTCCTAGAAGCAGAAATACTTATCAAATATATTTCAATATCCTACTCACTAAAAATATCTTAAGGATTTAATTCTCTCCTTGAAAGAAACCTTTAAAAAGTTTGACACTTTTCCTTACAAAGTGATGGACTGAAATGTCCTTAACAACCAATACAAATGAGTACAAAAATTGGAATCTGAGACAACTATTCATTCAAATTCTTCAAATCATAGGAAGTACAGACATATATTGATATTAAAGAATCAAGTACATATGAAATAAAAGTAAAAAAGAACACAGATAAAATTGATCAAAATATGCAGAACTTTTACAAGCTTGTGTGGCATAAAATTCACATCCTTACTAAATGATCCTGGAAGTCCTTTTATAGAAACAAGGACTGCAACAAGCTTTGGATCTAATTAGGGTTAGGGTTAAAAATATTAAAATAATACATGATAAATAATATTAAATCATTTCAACTATCAAGCAGCTCTGTCATCCATTCTTTAAAACATTCCTTGCTCCGGTCTGTAAGAAATCTGATCTAGCCGCCAACTTGTTGGGAAACTAAAGAACCATGCCCTGCAAAAGGAATAACAGATGGAATGTCTTTTCTGTATTTATTATCTTAGGAAATTTTATCCTTTAGATCTACAGGAAGACAACTACCTTTTCTGGGAAAGCTCAAGTTCTTGAAAATCTAATCAAATCTGCATTATAAAACTCTAAAATAGTTCCTCATTTATAGTGAAGAACAGAACAGGATAAGCCCAAGGGTTTAAAATATTATTTACATGCTAAAAAAAACCCTAAGAAGGTAATCTCTAATTAAATTTCTTCAGAAATGCCAATATTTCCTCCTTATTATATCCAACATCTATAAAAAAACATGGCACAAAAGATCATATTCACCCATCAAACTTTCTGTAGCAAAATGACACAAATCACCGCTTGAAAACACTGAGAAATGCTTTGAAATTTTGAAAAATAGTTGCAATGGCTACACCTGGAGTGGAATTCTCCATCTATGCTCTTGATTTAAACTCTATATCACTTTAAAATAGATTTTTAGATCTTTTTAGGTTACCCGAGCTTATAAATTTGATCAAGGACAGGTGGCACACAGGCGCGATGCCTCAAAGAGTAGATCTCGATGTTAGAATAACTAAGAGGGGGGTGAATCAATGGCCTCAAAAATATTCCAATAAATTAACTCAAAAACTTATTACCACAATTATAAGCCTCTAGTTATCTTCAGTCCTACAACATGAATGCCTTCAAATAACTACTTCTCGGAGTTCACTGTTAAACCTTATTCTTATTGTTTACCGATTAGAAGTCTTTCATTTACCGAAATGCAGTAAATTGCTTAGTGTATACTGATCAATCTAGATTAGTTATGTGTAATGCAAAACACTAAATTAATGACTCAAACATAGTGACACATGGATTTTTAACATGGAAACCTTGTTAAGGGAAAAACAACTTAGGACAGGTAACCCAAAATTTTCACTCTTCTGAAGTGAGCTCGGTGAAGATCCAACCATGTTAAAGGTTACAAACACACTATTAGGTGTGACCATGTTAGAGGATTGAAATAGAATAGTTTGTCACTTGATATCGGGCATCTCTATGCTACCTTTTAAGACCAAACCCAGTGTAGTTTGTCAAATGGTATCTGGCATCTCATGCTATCTTCATGACAAAACTTGTTGATACTCTTTAGGTGTTAGAATGAATTCAGAATAACTAAGAGGGGGGGTGAATCAGTTATCCTCAATTCTAGATGTGCCCATTTAAACTTTATACCAATTTGAACAACTCAGATATGCTCGGTAGTGATAGCATAAGTCAACAACATAAATATGTAGTTTACTGTTCAAATATAATCAGCTTGTAGAAACTTAACAATAAAACACAACATAAACATTCACACAAGTTGACACCAATATTTAACGTGGAAACCCAATATGGGAAAAACCACCAATAGCATGCTATCAAGTTTCATTCTTCTGAAGTGAGCTCTGTTAGGAGCCAACCCTGTTAAAGGTTACAAAACACATTGCTAAATATGACCTGGTTAAAGGATTTAATCACCCTGTCAGGAGTGGCCTTGTTAGAGGGCTTAGAAAATTCCACATGAATGTCACCTTGCTAAAAGGATTTATACAATGAATGTTAGGTCAACCTAGTTAAAGCATTTTGACTAATACAATCGTTAGAAAGTAATCAGCAGGTGTGATTTGATACATACAACTTACTTTGCAAATCCAGATCCAATTCATCTCTAATGCTAATTCATTGAGTGGCCTCCATTCTCATTTCAATCTTCAGATCTTCTTGGAAATCTGTCAAGCAATCACTTATGCAACTCTCTACTTCTCTGCTCAGCCTTCTCGCTTAGATTAAGCCAATCAGTCAATTAACTATGCAATCCTTTTGCATACTAATACATACACACACACTTCATGAATAACCCCTTGAGGTTATCATATACCTCTTCATCTAGGTCAGATAAATATTTTGCCACTTAATCAAGATCATAGATCTTAGGTTAGGTCAGATCCAATGAATCTTTCCATCATTACATTTAATTTATTTCTCTAAAGAAATCACTAATTGAATCTTTGATCCATGCATTAATTACGATTACCCATGCATTTAAATAGTGTGGATCAATCATGTTTATCCTTAATTAACTTTACATATCCCAATAAAATCAACTATGTCGGCTACAGATCTCAAATCTCAATAATTACCAAAATACTGCTGCTCAGCCAACACTATATTTCCTCGGCAATTTACTGACGCTTGGTCAACACTATAAATTATGCTAGGCATACACTAGTGCTTGGTTGACACAAACTTTCTTGGCATAAACTATTCTCAGTAAACTGTCATCAAAAGATAAACAACACATTACTTTGCCAATGTGCCAACTAATCAAGTACCCTTGTGATTTCCTATAACTCGACCATTTCACTTGGTCTTGTGTGCATAAATGTTGACACACTTCTATGAATCATTCTATCCAAGGTTGCTCAAGAATGAGGCCTCAAATATTGATCCATAGCTCTCTAGTCATAGAGTGCAAAGGTTTGAAATGGAAGCCCTCAGATTGACCTAGTTAGTGCCTATGCAAGTACACCATGAAATGAGAGATTTGAATGCATGAAAATGAGATCTACCCTATATGATAAAAATGCATGAAAGAAAATTAATCTAAATGATAACAATGCATATTTAATCTATGAAAGGAAATACAATTACAAATCTAATCTATGAAAAAAAATATGAATCTAATCTACATGAGTAGCCATGAATGCAAGAAGAATGAGACAATAAGAGAGAAGTTGCAATATCAAAGCTCAAATGCTCAAATCCTCCTCCAAAATTCCTCTCCAAACCTGCAGCATAACAATACTATGAAAAAGATGGTTTTTGAAAATGAGAAGGAGAGATTTCCTTTTAAAGAGCAATGGACGGTTGAGATTAAGAGGCAAAAATCAAAGGCTATGATTAAGAGGCAAAAAACCCACCACTTAGGAGGATGTGATGAAAAAGGCATTTTTATTTAATTTGTATTTAATTTATTTCCTTTTTCAACAAATAAAGTGCTTTAAGTGAGGATTTTTATTTATTTAATTAAAAGAGGGGTTTTCTTTCAATTAAATAAATTAGAAGAATTTTATTTAATTAAATGGGAGGAATTTAATTTAATTAAATAAGATGAATTTTATTTAATTAAAAGGGAGATTAAATCTTTTAATTAAATAAGAGGAATTTCATTTAATTAAAAGGGAGATTAAATCTTTTAATTAAATGAGAGGAATTTTGTTTAATTAAAAGGGAGAAATTTACTTTAATTAAATAAGATAAATTTTATTCAATTAAAAGGGAGATTAAATCTTTTAATTAAATAAGATAAATTTCATTTAATTAAAAGGAAATTAAATCTTTTAATTAGATAAAAATGATCAAACCTTTGGAAATATTGAAATAATTGAATAATTGAATTAATTACAATTTGATCAAGGAAATTGATTTGAATTGAAAAAGTTGCAAAGCATTGATTCAGGAAATTTGATAAAATAATAAAATGGGGCCCAAAGTCTAGGCAACCATTTTAGGGTGCATATAGGTCTTCTTGTTAAATCTCCTTCATTAATCAATAGATATGGTATTCAAACAGATAGCAATAGTCTCACCAATTAAGGTTTGACATCAATGACAAAACAATAATTATTTCCATCGTAGCTTTCCAACAATCTCCCTCTTTGGCATTGATGGCAACAATAAACAATAAAACAATAATTTTCCAACCATAGTTACCATACAATCTAAAAATTCTACCTATGTTCCTTGATATGAACAAATCTTCATTAATGTCTTTAGCTTCATTCTGATTTGCATCTTGTAAAACTTTTCTCCCTATGTGTCTGTGTTCACACTAATATCTTTCTTCTTTCTATTTACATTCATCTGTAGACTCCCTCTTTCATTAATCTCTACCTTTTTGACAGCAATCTCTTTTTCAGCAATATCTCCCTTTTTCTCTAAGTATAGTAAACTCTCCCTCTTTCAGTAAACTTCTCCCTCTTTGACAACAATGCCAAAGACGTTGACATCTTTATCATGCAAATTCTTCTGATCTAAACTATGTATCATGTTGTTCTTGTCATCTTTCTTATGACTGATCCTCTTTTCTATTCAAGTCTTACTTTTACAGCTTTAGGTAGCATCCTAAAGTGTGACTGCGTGTGCATCAGTGTGTCAAATATTCTGAGTATAACATTTGATGCAATAGTATCATTCTAAACTAATTAGCCTTAGTTAGGGGAATCACCCCTAATTTACCTTTCAAATACTCATGAGCATCCTTGGGTAGTACCTTTGTAAATATGTCTTCTAACTGTTCTTTAGTATTCACATATTCCAGTCTCACTTCCTTTTTTTGAACTAGCTCCCTCAAGTAATGATACTTGATAGCTATATGCTTTATTTTATAGTGCATAATAGGGTTCTTAGAAATATTAATGGCACTCATGTTATCACAATATATGACAACTGGTTCTATGATCTCCTCTTTCATACCTTTCAGTAGTATCTTCAACCACACAATATTAGAACAATTAACTTTTGTTGCCACATACTCGGCTTCAGCTATAGAATGTGAAGTGCAATTCTATTTCTTGCTTGTCCATGAAACCAATATTTTTCCTAAAAGAAATGCTCTACCTGTGGTGCTTTTCCTGTCATCCACATTTCCAGCCCAATCAGAATTAGTATAGACTCTGAGTTCAAACTTGTCATTCTTTTTGTAATACAGACCATAGTCATATGTTCCTTTCAAATATCTTAGAATTCTTTTTACTGCCATCATATGAGTTTCCTTGGGATTTGTAGAAAATCTCACAACAATACCAACAGCTAGTGCAATATCAGGTTTGTTGTGTACAATACATTGCAGCTTTCCAATTATTGATCTATAAAGGGTTTGATTCACTTCTTTTGTATCATCATTTTTTGTTAACTTCTATCCAGTAGCCATGGGTGTACTCACTGGTTTTGAATCTTCCATTCCAAAAGTTTTTAGTATCTTCTTGACATATTTTGATTGAGTAATATAGATACCATTCTTCATCTGATATATTTGTAAGCCAACAAAAAATTTTATTTCACCAAACATAGACATTTCAAATTTAGTTTGCATCTCTTTTGCAAATGCTTGGCATAACACATCTTGTCCACCAAATATAATGTCATCAACAAAAATTTCAGCCAATAAAGTACCTTTACATTGCTCTATCTTCAAATACAGATTGTTGTTGTCATTGGATCTTGCAAATCCAATCTTTATCAATTAATTGTGCAATCTCTCATACCATGCTCTTGGTGCTTTTTTCAATCCATATAGTTCTTTGTGTAATCTGCAAACCATGTTCTTCCTACTTGGGTCTACAAACCCATCAGCTTGTTCAATGTACACTTCTTCTTCTAATATCCCATTTAGGAATGTTGACTTCACATCCATCTGATAAACTTTAAAACCTCTGTAGGCTGCATATGCAAGTAAGGTTCTGACTCCTTCCAATCTTGCAACTAGGGCAAATGTTTCTCCATAATCAATTCCTTCCTCTTGCACAAAACCTTTGCATACCAGTCTAGCTTTGTTTCTCGTTACCTCTCCACGTGTTCATTCAACTTATTTTTGAATGCCCACTGAGTACCAATTACATTCTTGTCATTCGGCCTAGGTACAAGTGTCCAAGTCTTATTCTTCACAATTTGTTCAATTTCTTCATTCATGGATTGTATCTAGTCTTCATTATCTAAGGCATCTTTTACTATTTTGGGCTCAAAATCACATAATAAGCATGTACCATCTCTCAACTTACTTCTTGTCATAACTATAGAATCATTCGATCCTATGATTTGATTAGGTTTTTGGTGCCTCCTCACATACTTTGTTAGAGTGGGCTCTAGTCTTTCTTTAGATTCATTATTCTCATTTAATTCAGGTAGATTTTGTGACTCATCGTCTCCTTCAGATAGCTTGGCCATTACCTCCTGTTGCCCGGCATCCTCATTCTATGACTTAGCAGGTGCTAGCTGTTGCTCGGCAACCTAATTCTCAGGTTCAGGTAATGTATTAGAATCTTCCTCCTCCAGGTAGACAAATGATTTGTAACTTTCAGGTTCATGTGTGCTTTCATCTTCATTTCTTTCTGCATACTCATCAATTCTAACATTTTCACTTTCCAAAATTTTGTTAGTGTTAGAATTCAAACACTTATATGCTTTACTCTTAGTTGAATAACCAAGAAATATACCCTCCTCACCTTTAGCATCAAGTTTTCCATTTCTGTTATCCTTCAGTATGAAACATTTTCTTCCACAAACTTTGAAATATTTAACATTAGGTGCATATCCATACCAAAGCTCATAAGGTGTAGCAGTAGTACATTTCTTGACTTGTACTCTATTCAGGGTATATAATTATGTACTTATAGCTTCTCTCCAATATTTCTATGCAACATTTTTCTCCATCATTAATGTTCTGGCACAATCCATAATAAATTTGTTTCTTCTCTCAGCAACACCATTCTGTGGTGGTGTTCTAGGTGTGAACATCTGTCTTTTATCCCTCAGTCATTGTAGAACCTATTAAACTCATTAGAAATAAACTCACCTCCTCTATTAGATCTCAAACATTTTAGACTTTTACCTGTCTCCTTTTCAACTTTTGCCAAGTACCACTTAAATAACTGGAATGCATCAGATTTTACTTTAAAAAATATAACAGTCATCATTCTTGAGTAATCATCAACAAATAGAATGAAATATCTATCTCCATGGTAAATTTTCTCACCAATGGGACCACAAAGGTCAGTATGAACTAATTCCAGAATTTCCTCAGAAGTATGAGTCTTTCTCTTGAAATAGATTTAGTCATCTTTCCCAATTGACATTTCTTACACATTGCATTTTCAGGTTTCTTTAACTTAGGAAACCCTCTAACCTTTTTCAATTTTCTTATGCTTACCAAGTTATCAAAGTTTACATGACACAACCTTTTATGTCATAACCAAACATCATTATATTGTGCAAACAAGCATGTCTCATCAGCTAAATCCAGATAAAAAAAGTTACCTATTATTTTCTCACCACTTCCAGAAAGTTCTCTAGTGGCATCATTGATCTTTGCCTTCTTTTGATGGAATTCAACTCTGTAACCAAAAGTATTCAACTATGCAACACTCAATAAATTATAGTTAAGATCATCATCCCAATATACATTGTCACATCTAATCTTGTCAATCAAGTTAATTGATCCTTTCCCTTTAACAAGACATGGTGCATTATTACCAAATTTAACATAACCTCCATTACACTGATCTAGGGTCTCAAATTTTTCTTTATCACCATTCATGTGATGTGAACAACCACTGTCAATAATCCAATGGTCACCTTTACTCATATAAGAAATTAGTGCAGCTTTCTCATCATCATCAGAATCATATTTCATAGCAACGTACACAACTTCTATATTATTTTCATCAGATTTGTTAGAATCATTGTCAGAAGCTTCTTCAGCTATATAGAAAGATTTCTTACCTTTGTATTTGTAATCCTTATACTTTATGAAGTCTCATTCATCCTTTTGTCTTTATACTTGTTGTCCCTTCTTTCATCTTTGTCATTCTTTTCAGGACATCTAGCAGCAATATGACCAACTTTGTTACATGAAAAACAAATGATAGGAAGTTTACCTTTGAATTTTCCTTTTCCTCTAGATAGTCTTCTTGCCATAAGTGCTTCAAGTTCTTCTAGATCATCATCTGTAGTGTCACTGTCACTGTTCACACATTTGTTTCCTTTCCTTGATTTGTTAAGGACCAACTAGGATTTGAATGAAGATTCAATAGCTTGTAGAGTGTAGTTTTCAAAATTTGATATTTCAAATGTAGTAAGTCTGCCTACCAGACATTCCAAAGTCAAATTATTATTAGGAGTACATCTTAACTTTTGAATTGTAGAGACTCTAATAGCACATATAGGAATAATTGTTCTTAGTACCTTGCTCATAATGGTGTTATCATCAATGGTTCCCTTAGCTCCTCTAATAGCATTTACAACTTCCTTTATCCTACCATAATATTGAACTATATTTTCTCCTTCTGGCATTTTCATTTCATCAAAATTACCTCTTAAACTTTCAGATTTGGCTCTCAGTACATTTTGTATCACCTCCATAGATGGTTGCAAGGAAATCCCACATTTTCTTTGTTTTTGTACAATTCTTTATGTCTTCAAACTCATGATAGTTCAGAGATAATACAATCTCCAGCATTGCTTGATTGTGTTCCTACTTTTCTCTTAACTGTGCAGCTGTGACAGGTGTAGTGGGGGCTACATAATCATGTTCAACATAGTTCTTAGTAGAATCACCAATACTAGCTAGATGCAACTTCGTCAAGCTTTTCCATGCAGGGAAGTTATCTTTGTTCAACTTTGGTACCTCCTTTTTATACATCTTGATCTTTTGCTCCAAGTACCTTCAAATTGTTTTCAAGAGATCAAATCTCTGATACCAATTGTTAGAATGAATTCAAAATAACTAAGAGGGGGGGTGAATTAGTTATCCTCAGGTCTAGATGTGCCCATTTAAACTTTATACCAATTTGAACAACTCATATCTACTCGGCAGTGATAGCATAAGTCAACAACATAAATATGTAGTTTACTGTTCAAATATAATCAGCTTGCAGAAACTTAACAGTAAAACACAACATTAACATTCACACAAGTTGACACCAGTATTTAACATGGAAACCCAATATGGGAAAATCCACCAATAACATGCTATCAAGTTTTCACTCTTTTGAAGTGAGCTCTGTTAGGATCCAACCCTATTAAAGGTTATAAAACACATTGCTAAATTTGACCTAGTTAAAGGATTTAATCACTCTGTCAGGAGTGGCCTTCTTAGAGGACTTAGAACATTCCACCTGAATGTCACCTTGCTAAAAGGATTTATACAATGACTATTAGGTCAACCTAGTTAAAGGATTTTAACTAATACAATGGTTAGAAAGTAATCAGTAGGTGTGATCTAATACATACAACTTACTTTGAAAATCTAGATCCAATTCAGCTCTGTGGCCTCCATTATCATTTCAATCTTTAGATTTACTTGGAAATCCATCAAGCAATCACTTATGCAACTCTCTTCTTCTATGCTCAGCCTTCTCACTTAGATTAAGCCAATCAGTCAATTAACTATGCAATCCTTTTGCATACTCATACATACAAACACACTTCATGAATAACCCCTTGAGGTTATCATATAACTCTTCATCTAGGTCAAATAAATATTTTTCCACTTAATCAAGATCGTTGATCTTAGGTTAGGTCAGATCCAACGGAACTTTCCATCATTACAGTTAATTTATTTCTCCAAAGCAATCACTAATTGAATCTTTGATCCATAAATTAATTATGGTTACTCATGCATTTAAATAGTGTGGATCAATTGTGCTTATCCTTAATTAACTTTATATATCCCAATAAAATCAACTATGTCAGCCAGAGATCTCAAATCTCAACAATTACCAAAATACTGTTGCTCAGCCAACACTATGATTCCTCAGCAATTTACTGATGCTCGATCGACACTAGAAATTATGCTCAGCATACACTAGTGCTCGGTCGACACAAACTTGCTCGGCATAAACTATTCTCATTAAATTGTCATCAAAAGATAAACAACATATTACTTTGCCAATGTGGCAACGGATCAAGTACCCTTGTGATTTCCCATAACTCAACCATTTCACTTGGTCCTCTTGTTAAATATCCTTCATCAATCAATAGATATGGTACTCAAACAGATAGCAATAGTCTCACCAATTAAGTTTTGACATCAATGACAAAACAATTGTTTCCATTGTAGCTTTCCAACAATATTTCCAACATTAGGATGTATCTAAATATAGAAAGGATTGTTAAGTCTTTCTCAGTTAAGAGACTTTTTTATTCAATGGTTAAACTAAAATAGTAAATGATCTGTTCACATATACAACAATACTTTGCATGTTTTTAGATCTATTGTAAGCTCATAATACCTTTCTGATCAATGTATCTTTTCAATACCTTTGCTCTACTTCTTTATGTTCTGTGATGTTATTCTTCTTTGTTGCTCAGTGTCCGTGAAATTAGCTATGTTCTTCAGCTTGATTGATCAGGTCTAATTAAATTCTTCCTTCATCAGTTCCTCTTCAACATCCTTCTTCTCTATTCACCCCCAATTCATAATGAATTATCTTGTCTCTTCATAAACATGATTCACCATTTCTAGGTTCTTGACTTTCTTGTTCTTGGCATGATCCACAATTCTAGCCAATCTTTCTTTAAAGCTTTACTCTAGTTTTATCGTGTAGATTTCTACTTCACAACTGGAATAAAATAGCTTTAAATCTTTTACTTATCTTTGGCTTTAACTTGTCGATAAAAACAATATTAACAACCAGTTAACTCCTTCTTTAACTCTTTCCAACTAAGTATTTTTTTGTTTATGAACTTCAATTCTTTTCAGTGTTTAACTCTTTGTTAGCTTCAGTCAACACTTCAGTTCTCCTCGGGCATATCTGTTGGGGTTGTCTGTTCATTGGGGTTGTCTATCTGTCGGGCATCATTGTGAAGTTCTTCTTGTTGGTAATGCTTATGATTCTACTCGTCGGTAACGTTGTGACTTTCCTCTCAGGGTTCTCTATCCATCGGGGTTCACTTCCTATTGGTGTTTGTAGTCACTTAGGTCCCGTTTGTTTGTTGGAAGATGGCTGGAATTTGAAAACGGGAAGATGTATTTTTGTACGGCCAAATTCCCATTTTGGTCCAAAATGAGAATTTGGCAAATTCCACAAAAAAAGGTGGAATTTTCCAAATTCTCATTTTGGACCAAAATGGGAATTTGGCCGTACAAAAATACATCTTCCCGTTTTCAAATTCCAGCCATCTTCCAACAAACAAACGGGCCCTTAGTGAATACTTATATTTTATAGATTACTGAAAGCATAAAATTTATCTTTTTAGTTCTCTAAAGTCTTTGACACTTTGAATATAACCAATCAGATTATATCAAGTTGACATCAATGACAATACAATACATTAACTTATTTAATGTCTTGCATTAACTTTGTGTAGCTTGGTGATCATCAACTTAACATCTTCAAACATTCAATTAGTTATAGTTCATCAATCTCTCCCTTTGGCATTGATGGCAATACACTATATTATCACACTATATTATTACTAATACAATATTAATTATACTAGTTGTAGTTCATCAATCTCTCCAATCTTATTGTTCTATAACCAATACAAATGTTTGGCTCTCGATAAGCTCATATAGCTTAGATTTATTTCTTGCAGAGTGCCTTCTTTAATCTTTGATCCCTTCGCTAAATAGATGTAGTAGCTTCTTATTCTTTCTTTGATGTTGTCTCTCCCTTTAACTATTCCTCTCCTTGATCATTTTTTTTCCCTTTGACAGCAATAATTTATCTCTTCCTTATGATACTTTCTCTTCCATTGATGGATATTTCATATGTAATCTCTCCCTTTGGATATTTTGTATATTCTCTCCCTTTGGATAATTATTATCTCTCCCTTTGACAACAATGCCAAAGATTTCTTCCATCCTTTTTTTTATAATATACTCCTTGAATTTCCATGTCCATCAGTAATACAATGACTTTGGTGTAGATATGTACCTTTTTGTGTATAGATGTATCTTTGTGGTCCATCTTTGTGCTTGCATCAACATGAATGATCTTCTAATTGTGTATAGGCTGATGCAACATCCTATTCAACTTACTGACCAATAGAAAAGGGTTGGACCCCTAGTCTCTTTATCAAGTACTCAAATGTATCTGTAGGAAATTGCTTTGTGAATATATCAGCTAATTATTCCTTTGATTGAACATATTCTAGTATCACCTCTTTCTCTTGCACTTGTTCTCTTAAGTAATGATACTTGATTGCAATATGCTTTGTCTTAGCATGCATGACTAGATTCTTAGACATTTTTATTGCACTGGTGTTATCACAATAGATTATCACTGGTTCAAGGATCTTCATAGTCATACCTTCTAGTAACTATTTGATCCATGTAATATTAGAGCAGTTTGCAACAGCAACCACATATTCTACCTCTGCAGTAGATTGTGAGATGCATCCTTGCTTCTTTCTTATCCATGTGACAAATTTGTCACCCATGAAGAATGCTCCTCTAGTTGTTCTCTTTCGGTCATCTAAGTTTCTAGCCCAATCAACATCTATATAGACTTGAAGCTCAAATTTTCCTTCTCTTTTATACCATAAGCCATAGTATATCTCAGAATTCTCTTAACAGTAGTCATGTGTGTTTCTTTGGGATTAGTAGAGAATCTTGCAACTATTCCAATTGCATGTGCTATATTTGGTCTGGTATGAACAACATACATTAGTTTTCCAATCATTGATCTATACAAGGTCTAATTTACCTATTTTGATTTTTCTTCTTTTGTTATCTTACATCCGGTTTCTATAGGTGTTCCAACTAGCTTGGAATCTTCCATCTTGAATATATTCAACACTTCCTTGATGTATTTGGACTATGTGATATATATGCATGCATCTTGTTGAGGAATCTATAGACCAAGAAAGAATTTGATCTCCCCAAACATCGACATCTCAAACTCTTTGTTCATTTCATTAGAAAATGATTTACATAACATATCATTAACCCCAAATATGATATCATCAACAAATATTTCAGCAATCAGAATATTACCATCAGTATCTTCTTTTAAGTACAAATTGTTATTTTCACTTGTTCTTACAAATTCAATGCTTATGAGATAGGAGTTAATTATTTCATACCAGGCTCTAGGTTCTTGTTTTAATCCATACAAGGCTTTATGTAGTCTGTGTACCATGTTTCTCTTGTCTAGATCAACAAACCCTTCTGGTTGTTCAATGTATACCTCTTCTTCTAGTATTCTATTTAGGAATGCAGATTTGACATCCATCTGGTATACCTTGAACCCTTTGAATGTAGCATAAGCAAGTAAAATTCTTACTCCTTCTAGTCTATCAATGGGTGAAAAGGTTTCACCATAGTAAATACCTTCTTCTTGTGCATACCCCTTTCATACTAACCTTGCTTTGTTTATTGTGACTTCTCCATTTTCATTCAGCTTTTTTATGAATATCCATTTGGTACCGATGACATTTTTTTCATCTGGTCTTGGTACTAATGTCCATGTTGTGTTCTTCTCAATCTATTCTATTTCTTCATTCATATCACTGGTCCATTCTTCATTCTCAAGCACAGTATTAATAGATTTAGGCTCAAAATCACAAATTAAACATCTAGTGTTTAGTGACTTACTTCTTGTTCTCATTCCAGCCTTCTTGTCACCTATGATCTGACTCTATGGATGATGTCTTCTAACATACTTGAAAAGTATCGGTTCAACTCTTTGTTCATCATCTTGTCCTTCATTCTGATCTCCATCTCTCAGAACATCATTTTCCTTATTTTTGGTAATTGCAGCCTAATGCTTGGGTGCAATGTTCTGTTTCTCAGGAGTGATACACTGTTTCTCAAGTAGAGTGTCAGGTTCTTCAGTGTAAACAAACCTGTTGTAGTCTTCTAGTTCTTTTTTTCTTTCCTTCTCATTTTTCTCTACATTTTCATCTATTTTGATATTTGTACTTTCAATGATTTTATTAGAGGACTTGTTAAGACATTTATAAGCCTTTCTCTTGGTAGAATACCCTAGAAAGATACCTTCATCAATTTTGGAGTCAAGATTTCCATTTCTATCATCTTTCAAAATATAACATTGACTTCCAAAAATTTTGAACTAACTTACATTGGGTGTGTATTCATACCATAGCTCATAGGGTGTCTTCTTGGTATCTTTCTTCAATTGTACTATGTTCAATGTGTAGACATCAATACTGATAGCTTCTCTCTAGAAAGTTTGAGTGATTCTTTTCTCAATCATCAGTGTTCTTGCACAATCAACAATGGATCTGTTTCTTCTTTCAGCAATTCCATTTTGATGTGCTATTCTTGGTGCAGAAATATGTCTTTTAATTCCATGATCATTGCAAAAGTTAGTGAATTCATCAGAAACAAATTCTCCTCCTCTATCTGATCTTAAGAATTTCAATTCCTTACCACTTTATTTTTCTATTATAGCTTTATACCATTTAAACATCTTGAATGCTTCTGATTTTTATTTTTGAAACATAACTGTCATCATTCTAGAATAATCATCAACAAAGAGAATGGAATATCTATCACCATTGTAAATCTTTGTTCTCATGGGTCCACATAAGTTAGTATGGACTAATTCTATAATAGAATTAGATGTATGGGCTTTTCTCTTGAAACTAGACTTTGTCATTTCACCTTTTTGATGATTCTTACACATGATATGCTCGGGCTTTGACATGCTCAATAAGCCTCTTACTTTCCTTTTATTTCTTATCTTAATCATGTTGTCAAAATTCACATGACATAATCTCTAATGCAAAAACCATATGTCTTCATTTCTATCCATTAAATAATTAGTGTTTATATCATCAAGATAGAATAGGTTACATTTAGTCTGCTCACCAGTTCCGATCAACCTTCATGATTCATTGAATATCTTTGCCTTTTTATTCTCAAATGATACTCAGTGACCTGTGTTATTCAGTTCTGAAACACTTAATCGATTATAATTAAGTCCTTTTACCCAGTATGCATTTTCACATTTGATCAGGTTATTCAACATTATAGCTCCTTTACCTTCAACTGGATAAGGTGTTTCATTACCCATTCTTACTGATACACCATTATAGTACTTAAAAGTTTCAAACTTTTGTTTATCACCAGTCATGTGGTGAGTGCAGCCACTATCTATAATCTATACATCATTCTTACTAACATTAGATATGAGTGCAGTCTCTACATACATTTCTTCTTCATCTGAATCATCCTTCATGGCTACAAATACCATCTCAATGTCTTCATTAGATTCGGTGTCAGTATCTCCATCTTTGTTCTTAGCTAGGTAACAAGCTTTCTTCCCTTTGTCCTTGTAGTCTCGGGTATCTCTTATGTTAGATTGTTGGTTTCTTTGGTAATCTTTGTTTTCAATTCTATCAAACTTCTTTTCAAATGATTTGTCATTACTTCTATCATCGTTTCTTCTATTAGGACATCTAGCAGCAAAGTGTCCAATCTCTTTACTATTAAAACATACAAGTGGTAATTTACCTTTGTATCTACCTTTGCCTCTCTGCAATCTTCTATCCATTAGTGCCTCAATCTCATCAAGATCTTGGTCATCACTATCACTTTCACTATCATTTCTAATAGTTTGTTTATGACTTGAATTACTTATTTTCAAAGAAGATTTGAATGCAAACTCAATAGATGGTAAGACACTGTTATCAAACTTATTCATCTCAAATGAAATAATTCTACCAACCAAACTATCTAGAGTGACATTATTGTTTGCTACTGCTCTCATTTCTTGTATATAAGATACTCTAATAGCATGTACAGGAAGTAAGGTTCTTAGGATTTTACTTACCACTGTGTCTTCTTCAATTATGTATCCAACTCCTCGAATAGCATTGACTACCTCTTTTATTTTGCAGTTGTACTTAGTGATATTTTCACCTTCTCTCATTCTTAGGCCATGTAATTTACCTCTTAGGATTTCTTCCTTAGCTCTCAGTACATTAGAATCTCCTCCATGTACCAACTTCAATTTATCCCACATTTGCTTAGCAGAGGTGCAGGTTTTGACATCTTCAAACTCAGCATTGAAGAGTGAGGAGGAAATCTCTATCATCATGCAATTATGCTCATTATTTTCTCTTAATTTCTCAAGTGTGTGAGGTCTTGTAGGTAACACAAATTCAAAATCTAAGTATTGAAAAACATCATTTCCAATACCTGATAGGTGGAGTCTTATCCTGCTTTTCCATGATGAAAAGTTTTCTTTGTTCAACTTGGGCACATCTCATTTTCTCATCTTGTGATCTTTTGCTTGAGTTGTTAAACTCCCTTTCTAAGAACACAGGCTCTGATACCAATTGTTAGAATAACTGAGAGGGGGGGTGAATCAATGACCTAAAAAATATTCTAATAAATTAATCCAAAAACTTAGTACCACAATTATAAGCCTCTAGTTATCTTTAGTCCTACAAGATGAATGCCTTCAAATAATCTTATCAAATAACTACTGCTCGGAGTTCACTGTTAAACCTTATTCTTACTGTTTACCAATTTGCAGTCTTTCATTTACCGAAATGTAGTAAATTGCTTAGTGTATACCGATCAATCTAGATTTTTTATGTGTAATGCAAAACACTAAAGTAATGACTCATAAACACATTGACACATGGATTTTTTATGTGGAAACCCTGTTAAGAGAAAAACCACTTGGGACCGGTAACCCAAAATTTTCACTCTTCTAAAGTGAACTCGGTGAAGAGCCAACCTTGTTAAAGGTTACAAACACACTATTAGGTGTGACCTTGTTAGAGGATTTAAATAGAATAGTTTTTCACTTGATATCGGGCATCTCTATGCTACCTTTTATGACCAAACCCAGTGTAGTTTTTCAAATGGTATCTAGAATCTCATGCTATCTTTGTGACCAAAATTTTTGATACTCCTTGGGATGTATCGCAATATAGAAAGGATTGTTAAGTCCTTCTCAATTAAGAGGCTTTCTGATTCAATGTTTAAACTGAAATAGTAAATGATCTGTTCACATATACAAAAATACTTCACAAATTTTTAGATCTATTATAAGCTCATAATACCTTTCTAATCAATTTATCTTTTCAATACCTTTGCTCCACTTCTTTTTTCTCTATGATGTTGTGCTTCTCTATTTCTGGGTGTTTGCAGAATTAGTTTTGTTCTTCAGCTTGATTGATCAGGTCTGATTGAAGTCTTCCTTCATCATTTTCTCTTCAGCGTCCTTCTTCTCTATTCACCCCCAATTCATAATGAATTAGCTTGTCTCTTTATAGACATCATTCACCATTTCTAGGTTCTTGAATTTCTTGTTCTTGGTGTGATCCACAATTCTATCCAATCTTTCTTTAAATCTTTACTCTAATTTTATCCCGTAGATTACTCCTTGACAACTGGAATAAAACAGCTTTAAATCTTTTACTTATCTCTGGCTTTAACTTGTCAATAAAAAAAATATTAACAACCAGTTAACTCCTTCTTTAGCTCTTTCCAACTAAGTATTTTTTCATTTCTAAACTTCAGTTCTTTTTGGTGTTTAACTCTTTGTTAGCTTCGGTCAACACTTCAGTTCTCCTCGGTCATCTCCATCAGGGTTGTCTGTCCATCGAGTTGTCTGTCTGTCGGGCATCACTGTGAAGTTTTGATCATTGGTAATGCTTGCAATTCTGCTCATCGGTAACACTCTGACTTTCCTCTCAGGGTTCTCTATCCCTTGAGGTGCACTGTGCGTTAGTGTTTGTAGTCACTTAGTGAATACTGATCTTTTATGCATTACTGAAAGCATAACCTTTATCTTTTTGGTTCTCTGAAGTCTTTGATACTTTGAATATAACCAATCAGATTATATCAAGTTGACATCAATGACAATACAATACATTAACTGATTTAATATCTTGCGTTAACTTTTTGTAGCTTGGTGATCATCAACTTAACATCTTCAAACATTCAATCAGTTATAGTTCATCACTCGATCTCTTTTGCATCAAGGCTTCAAAAAGTCCGCACGATCTTTTTCAACTTGACTATGCTTTACTTTATTCTTTCTTACTTCATCTAGACCCAATGGGACATGTTTTCATCAGGTGCAATGCCTTGATGATTAGATCTTGTGCAACTCTTCTTTAAGGCTTTACACCATCCATTAGATCCTTTGCAACTTCCTTGCCCTTTATCCCTTTCTTTACTTTGGCCCTACTTACAACTTGGAAATCGAGGTCCCATTGACCTCCACATGGCACTTTTTTACTGGTTCCAAGAAATCCTATTTTTCATATGACCTGTGCTGACCAGAAAATCCACTTGTCAAGCAGGTGCGATGTCTTGATGGTTATATTTTGATCATCTTTTTATTGAGCCTTTACGCCAGCCACATGATCTTATCAAACTTGCCTGTATGTTAATTTATCTTTATCCTCGGCCTTTAACCTGTCTCTGACTATTCTTTAACTCTGATTTAATCTGGAGATCACGCGACTGTGTAATCTCCAAGTCGCTAAATGATTTCACTAACTCTAGGTATGTTGGGAGATTATGCACATGCCACAGGTTTAAAATAGCATCTATGATTCAGCCTTGATCTCAGACAACCCATGCTTAACTTTATCTTGACTCGGGTTCACTCTGAGATTGCGTGACTAAAGGAATCTCCAAGTCGCAAGAATATTTCATAAACTCTAGTTACATTCAGAGATCTAGCACAAGCCCTCACATTCATCTATCCTTGAAAACATGTGGAAACATCATGTAAAATCTTGGAGTACAAAACTTAACCTGGGCTTTATCATGATATTCAATGACTGTGTAAATCATCAATACTCAGCAAGTTAAGCTTTACCCATGGTCAAATCTAGAGATTACAAGACTTAAGGCATTGTTGAAGTTATGAATTTAACTTGAATAGACCTGTCCTTTACCGTGGTCTGATTAAGAGATTACATGACTAACTGAGTCTCTGAATCGTTGAATGCATCACTTAAGTTTGATTTTATTCAAAGACTATCCCCAAGCCATAGGATTCGAACTTGATCAATGGTTGTGTTTAGTCTCTGAATATTTCTATACTTGCTCATTTCCTCCCAAGATTACATGCTAGCCCCAAATCTCTACTCTAATCAACAACCACAATCCTCTTCTGTGCAAACTCTACCAGAACTCAAACTTGTATTTATTAACCACGATCAAATCTGGAGATTCGGGGACTGAAAAAACTCAAAGTCATTGAATATTTTTCCTAACGTAGGTTACATTATGAGATCACACACAGTTCATCAGATCACGTCAAAAATAGAACTCAATCAACGGCTTGCACTGAATCACTGAAGAAAAACCTGTACTTTGTCTGACTTAACCTGACTTTTACTACAGTTAGATCTAGAGATTGCGCGACTGAAAAGATATCAAAGTTGCGAGATCATTTCTTAACCTTTGATTTTGTTCCAAGACTTCACACCAAGCACATGATCATGATCCACATCAATGAACCACGTTGAATATTAGAATACATTTGTACTTGCCTAATTCCTTTCAAGATTACGAGACAACCATAAGATCAGAAGTGCATCAATGGTTCTTGCTTAATCTCAAGATCTTTGACTTAACCTTGAAACCATCATGAGATCTCGTAACCAAAGAGAAAAAGTAACCCTACCTTTAACCTTGGGTCAATCTAGAGATTACGCGACCAAACAAGATCTCTAAGTCGCCAGATGAAAATCTTAACTCTAAGTTTATATAGAGATTACACGCAAGCCATAGGATCAACATCAAGATCAATGATGCAGGTGAAACCTCAAGATCAAAAGAGAATATTCCATTTTGTTTAGAGATTATGTGACAAGGTAAAGACCAATAAAAGGAATATTCTTCAACCAAGCACATGAAAAAATGAAAACTTAAGTGGTTCAAAAAGGTAATGATAAATTAGAAATATGACACAAAGGGTTTAAGGCCTTTTTAAACCAATGGCTATAAATTTGAAACTAGGGTTTAGGAATTTGCAAGACATAGTAGGATCTTTCATTATGTAAAGAAAAATTTTCACTGAGACTTAGGGTTTTAGTTCAAAGATCAATGGAGCTAGAGCTAGACATAAAAATTTGGAAATTTAACAGGGGCTAAACACCTTTTTTTATAACCCTAGACAGGTCCAAACCAAAATGTAGAAAATAGACAAAATATGACCAACATGACCAAGGTAAATCAAACCCCCCATGACACTTTATAATGTAGTGTGAGTACAAAGAGACACAAAAATGTCCAAGATCCCAAGCATGCATCAAATGACACTTTATCCCAGTGCATTTGTAAAATAGAAAAGCTACAAAAATAGATGTCTACAATGCTCAAGAAAGACATAAATCTGTAGGAACATGAATAACAACTAACAGGGAGTCACCCCGTGCAAGGAAAATGATCCTAGGACCTGAAACAACCAAGATAATCACCATGTTGAAAAAATGCAAAAAATTGAATAAAAAGTACCTAGAGAAGATTATGGGTGTGAGATCCATAAAATAAGATAGATCACAGAACCATCTTTCCAACAACATGCGGAAGTCAAAAAGTGAAGTCTGGATGAGAAAGATATGGCTCATGGAGTGAAAAATAGAACCCTGAATTTGACTAGAAAAAAAAACCCTGCAGAACAACAAAATCAGAAAACCAAACCTACAAAATTAGGTCGGGCTCAAAACCAGCTTTCCAATGATATCTCGTTTGGAAAAAAAACATCGTCATTTGCTCAAGATACAAGAAAACAAATGAAGAGGGCTCCAAAACAAGAAGAACTTCAACAAACCTCTACTAAATCTGGCAAAGCTCCACTAAATCTAGCGATGCCTCCAAATCTGGCAAGACTACTAATTTTTTGGCCAAATTTGATAGATTTACCATGTGTGTGTGTGTGTGTACGTGTGTGTGTGTGTGTGTGTGTGTGTGTGTGTGTGTGTGTGTGTGTGTGTGTATGTATACACATATATATACATATATATCGGTATGGTGGCATGGAAATTGAGGCAGCATGGAAATCAAGGCAGCATGAAAGCTGAGACATCTTTACCTTGAAAAGTGTGTCAAGGTCGTGCATGCAAAAAAAGAGGGCCCATATTTCAACTGTGTCCAAATGGGAAAAATATTATATGAAAAATAGGGGTTTCTGGGCCTTTTGAGCGCAATCATGAGGTCGATTTGTGCCCAAAGTGTTCCAAAAAATAACTCACTCCCAGATTCACAAAAAACTGAAGCAAAAAACCTCTTGAAAATACAGATCTAAAGAACAAGGTCAAATTTCTCATGAAGAGAATAGGGGCATGAAGATCTGCAACTCTGATACCATATTGTAATTGATGAAAAACTATCAACCCTACAGCTCCCAAGAATCACCTAAATGCAAACACTTGTCACAAAAAGAGAGAAGCAAAAGCTATGGAGGCTAGAAATAGTAGATCTGTGGAAGAGGAAACATCCTCAATTGTTTCAATAATAGAATATAGAATGCAAGATGATTCAAGATCAATCAAAATTGATTGACAAATACAAAGAGATCAAACCTTATACAAGGTGATCAAAACCCTAAAAAGGGGATAAACCTAGGTTGCATGATACTAATTAATAAAGAAATAATTATTATAGGCCCAAAGTTTAGCTTAAGTGAACTAAAGATAATAAGTGGCTTTAATAATTAAATCAGAATGATCTAATTAATAAGTGAATTAACTTATTACTCTAACATTTTAAGCATCAACTTATCTTAAATGTAGACAAATACTAATAGAAATCACTTCTCCTGCCATTGTAGGGAACGTCTCTCGGGCATATTAAAAATTCTACCATTCTATAAAAAACAATATCGTAAAGTCTCACAAACATAAACAAAAGTTAACCTTTCCCTAGACATTGCATGGTATAGAAGGCATGCAATTAGAAGAATAATTACTAGTGTGAATGCAAGTATTTTCATCAATTATGTTGTGTTTATTTCCTTCGTTGCATATAAAATGGAAAGAACTGGGTAATCTACCATTTAAAACTATTTTAATTTTATATAAAGTTGGCGGCATTCAAAATTATGTTCCTATAATACTAAAAGTTTAACAATGTAGCAATAATATCTTATTACATATATGATTAGATTATAAGTATTTTTTATATTTTCAAATTTTGATAAAAAGATTATTTTTTATTTAAAAATATTATTTATATAATATTTAATTAAAAGGTTGTAAAATATTAATGAGTAGATTTAATTATATTATATTATTTTATAAATTTTGTTTAAAATGAAATAGTTTTGCATGAGTACTGAAAGATCAAGTTTTGTTGACGACAAAGATCTAAAAAACATACATCTTGCTCAATACAACTCAAATTTTAAATATAATTAAATTTTATCAAATATTTCTAAATAGTTGCATGCAATTTTGAACTCACCAAAGACTTGACATATTAATAACAAAATAGTATTAACTAAAAACTTTTAAAATTTAAGATAACAAAATAATAAGTCAAAGAAACATTATTAATAAAAATATGTAAACAGTTTTTAAAATTTCTTATAAAAGCTTTTAAATTAATAAAATTTCCATGAACACACAATCTACAATAACTATTTAAAAAATTCTGCTAAAGCCATAATCCATTATATGAAATAATAAAAAATACATTTTCAAAAAAATCATAACACTCAAATACAATAAATCTAATTAAAATTCATAAAAAGGGATATAAAGTCAACAATTAAATAAGACACTAAAAAAATGTCCATTTCATTTTCAAGAAAACAAATCAATTCACAATGAAGTTATGATAGCACTAAATAGTATGTAATACTCTCGTTGAAATCAAACGTAATGTGGAACTAAAAAAAGACCTCAACTTATATCAGTATCTGGAAAAACTAGAGTTAAGAAAAGATCTAAACTTTGATTTCTGTCTAGAGAATGTGGAACTGAAAAAATCCCTAAACTTAGATCAGTCTCTAGAAAAACTGGAGTTGAATTATGAGCATCCATCTCATATGTCACATGTTGGGGTTTCCAATATGAAATGTATAGCAGATTTAGTCCCTTGTAAGTTGGGTCCTCTATCCAATCCTGGTAGCTTCCATCAAAATTTGCAAAAATAATGTCAAGAAGAAACTTCATGAAATCAGAGTCATCCACACTGGCCATTATGTGGCATCTATGACGCTTTTCAGCAAGTTTTTCTATGTGCTTAAACAAATGGAGATAATTTCTATTAGCGTGCCTCAGAACTTCAAACATTTGCTCTTTGCTCAATGCTTTCAGCAAGATTTTAGCTTTCTAGACTTTTATTTTCTCCAATTTTTGTACTCCATCTTCACCTTTTCTTTTGTTCCTCGTCCCCTCCATTGATGTATTACTTAACTCAATTATTTAGTTGTCAAATATGGTTGATAGTTTCCAATTTATAGATGAAATTATGTTTAGATAAGTAGTTTGATGCTCTATCTATAAATAAAAGCACACATTATTTGTTATTCTAAATTTAGGATAGTATTGAGACCTCTCCTACTTTTTTTTATTTGTATGCTTTATTTTTCATCATTCATACCCGAAAAAGACATGCAGCGGGTAAGCAAAGGATTTGAACTATATTAGTCATGTCATTTATCTGTTGTGATTTTATTTTTTTGTGAAGATTTTCTTTCTTAACTACTCTTTTCAATTTTTAAGCATCCACTTTTATTATCTTAAATGTACACAAATACTAATAGTTCACTTCCCCTGCCACTATAGGGAACACCTCTCGAGCATAATAAAATTCTACCATTCTATTAAAAATAATATTGTAAATTATCACAAATAATCTCACAAACAAAAACAAAAGTTAACCTTTCCCTCGACATTGCATGGTATAGAAGGCATGCAATTGGAAGAATAATTACCAATGTGGATGCAAGTATTTTCATCAATTATGTTAGGTTTATTTCCTTTGTTGCATATAAAATGGAGAGAACTGGGTAATCTGCCATTTAAAACTGTTTTAATTTTGTATAAAATCAGCGGTGTTTAGAATTATGTTCTTATAATACAAAAAGTTTAACAATATCGCATTATTGTAAAGTAGCAATAATATCTTATTGCATATATGATTAGATTATAAGTATTTTTTATATTTTCAAATTTTGATAAAAAGATTAATTTATGTTTAAAAATAATATTTATATAGTATTCAATTAAAATTTTGTAAAATATTAATGAGTAGATTTAATTATATTATATTATTTTATAAATTTTGTTTAAAATGAAACAGTTTTGAAAGAGTGCTGAAAGATCAAGTTTTGTTGAAGACAAAGCTCTAAAAAATATACATATTGCTTAATACAACTCAAATTTCAAATATATTTAAAATTTATCAAATATTTCTAAATAGTTGCATGCAATTTTGAACCCACCCAAGACTTGAAATATTAATAACAAAATAGTATTAACTAAAAAACTTTTAAAATTTAAGATAATAAATTAATAAGTCAAAAATTTTGTTTTTTTGTATGCAGGATTGACAAGTTGTAGGTTTGAAGGGGCCTATTGCTATTTGAATATCTTCTTCACGGTTCTTCAAGTTCAGGTTTTAGCTTCACTACTCTCTCTACCCCGGTCCAACAAATTTGTGCTTATTTATAATGTATTAATGTTTCCAGCTGGGACTTGGAGTTCCATTGTCTGAATTTCAGTGTTTTTTTGTAACTAGCTATGGCTATGGGAGGGTTAATCTTATTGTATTCTCATATCAAGACATTTTGTAATAAGTATGGGCAATGATCAGAGTTTTTCTTCCTTGTTCTTTTCTCTGAGAGCCCTTTTGAACCAGTGTAAAATATGTGTGTGTGTGTGTGTGTGTGTGTGCGCGCAAAACACTCGTTGAAATCAAACATAATGTGGTACTAAAAAAACCTAAAGTTAGATCAATATCTGCAAAAACTAGAAAAGATCTAAACTCTTATTTCTATCTGGAAAATGTGGAACTGAAAAAAGATCTAAACTTAGATCAGTCTCTGGAAAAAATGGAGTTGAATTATGAGCATCCATCTCATATGTCACATGCTGGGGTTCCCAATATGAAATCTGTAGCAAAGATAGTCCCTTGTAAACTGGGCCCTCTATCCAATCCTGGTAGCTTCCATCAAAATTTGCAAATATAATGTCAAGAATAAACTTCATGAAATCAAAGTCATCTCCACTGGCCATTCTATGGCAGCCACGGCGCTTTTCAGCAAGTTTTTCTGTGTGCTCAAACAAATGGAGATAATTGCTATCAGCTCACCTCAGAACTTCAAACATTTTCTCTTTGTTCAATGCTTTCAACAAGATTTTAGTTTTCTAGACTTTTATTTCTCCACTTTTTGTTCTCCATCTTCACCTTTTCTTTTGTTCCTCATCCCCTCCATTGTGTTACTCAACTCAATCATTTTACTATCGAATATGGTTCATAGTTTCCACTTTATAGATGAAATTATGTTTAGATAAGTAGTTTGATGCGCTATCTATAAATAAAAGCATGCAGTATTTTATATTCTAAATTTAGGATAGTATTGGTACCTCTCCTACTTTTTTTATGATTTATTTTTCATCATTCATACCTGAAAAAGACATGCAGTAGGTAAGTAAAGAATTTGAACTATATTAGTCATGTCAATTAACTGTTGTGATTTTAATTTTTTATGAAGATTTTATTTCTTAACTACTCTTTTCAGTTTTTAAGCATCCACTTTTTTATCTTAAATGTACACAAATACTAATAGTTCACTTCCCCTGCCACTATAGGGAATGTCTCTTGGGCATAATAAAAACTCTACCATTCTATTAAAAAAAATATCATAAATTGTCACAAATAATCTCACAAACAAAAGCAAAAGTTAACCTTTCGCTCGACATTGCATGGTATAGAAGGCATGCAATTGGAAGAATAATTACTAGTGTGATGCAAGTATTTTCATCAATTATGTTGGGTTTATTTCCTTCATTTCATATAAAACAAAGAGAACTCGGTAATATGTCATTTAAATTATTTTAATTTTGTATAAAATCGACGATGTTCAGAATTATGTTCCTATAATACTAAAAGTTTAACAATATAGCATTATTGTAAAGTAGCAATAATATCTTATTACATATATGATTAGATTATTAGTATTTTTATGTTTTCAAATTTTCTTAAAATATTATTTTTTATTTAAAAATAAATTTTATATAATATTTAATTAAAATTTTGTAAAATATTAATGAGTAGATTTAATTATAATATATTATTTTATAAATTTTGTTTAAAATGAAATAGTTTTGAATGAGTGATGAAAGATCAAGTTTTGTTGAAGACAAAGCTCTAAAAAACATACATCTTGCTCAATACAACTCAAATTTCAAATATAATTAAATTTTATCAAATATTTCTAAATAGTTGCATGCAATTTTGAACTCACCAAAGACTTGACATATTAATAACAAAATAGTACAAGATAATAAAATAATATGTCAAAGAAAAAATTATTAATAAAATTATATAAGCAAATTTCAAATTTTATTATAAAAGCATTTAAATTAATAAAAATTTCATGAACAAACAATCTACAATATCTACTAAAAAACTTCTACTAAAGCCATAATCGTTTATATGAAATAATGACAACTACATTTTCAAAAAATCATAAAACTCAAATACAATAAATCTAATTAAAATGCATAAGAACAAATCTAAAGTGGGCAATTAAATATGATACTCATAAAAATGTCCATTTTCTAGACAAAAGCTCTGTAATGTGTTCGGGAATTGAGAAAAGTCCTAAACTTAGATGTGTATCTGGAAAAAGTGGAATTGAGTGAAGACATAAACTTCGATTTCTATCTGGAAAAGGTGGAATTGAAATAAAACCTAAACTTAGATCAGTCTCTGGAATAACTGGAGTTGAGAAAATATTAAAACTTTGATTTCTATCTAGAGAATGTGGAACTAATAAAAGACCGAAACTTATCAGTACCTCAAAAAACTAGAGTTGAGAAAAGATTTAAACTTTGATTTATGTTTGGAGAATGTGGAACTGAAAAAAGACCTAAACTTAGATCAGTCTCTTGAAAAATTGGAGTTGAATTATGAGCATCCATCTCATTTTGAATAGAAAGCATTGGGAAGTGTAGAAGTTGCATTGCAGACGCATGTTGGGGTTCCCAATATGATATCTATAGCAGATTTAGTCCCTTGTAAACTTGGCTCTCTATCCAACCCTGGTAGCTTCCATCAAAATTTGCAAAAATAATGTCAAGAAGAAACTTCATGAAATCAGAGTCATCTCTGTGTGTGTGAATTAGTGCACCTGTTAGCTACAACACGACACTTCAATAGATCATTATATTAGTGAAAACTTATAAAAATCAAGGGTTTGAAGCTAGACACTAAAACCGATCTATTGCTTCCTATCTAGGAGGAGTTTGAAGAATGCCATAATCATGCCCTCAGATTATGCACAAATTAGTGGCATATACAACCTAAGAATGGAAGATTTGAATAAAAACTAATCTAAATGATTAAGAAACATGCATATTAACCCTAAAAATAAAGATAATAGCAATGCATAACATTAAATCTAAGATGCAATATGGATTTACAAGTAATCTAAATAGCATAACAATGCTTTTAACTCTGAAAAAATTAAGGCCATTTAAGCTCAAAAACTCATCCTACTTAGAGAAGAAATGAGGAGAGAGAGGGGGGACAAGGGTCATTAACGGAGGTGTAAAAACCATTAATGAGGTGTAAGAGGCATTAATGCCAAAGGTATTAATGAGGCATGAGCTTGAGGAATCTCCATTAACAATGCATTAATGAAAGAAATTAAGAGGCATGGTGAGGGGTGTAAGTCCAAGCTTGAGAAGGTGGACTTAGAGAGATTCAAGCTTGAGAAAGTTGACTTTCTCAAGTGGGTTGAATTCCTAATCACAAAATTAGGAATGTGACAACATTAGGAAGTGGGTTAGGATAGATTTAAGATTAGGCCTAGGCTTAACATGGGGGAATAGGTTGGGATGGGTTTGAACCTAGGGTTAAGGTGGTTGAGATAGGTTAGGTTAGGGTAAAGGGGAATATTAATGAAATGAATTATAATTAATATATTCATTCAAAAATAGGGAAATTAATTATTTAAGCTTTTGGTTGCTTTAGATAATTAATTAGGACTATAGCCAATTAATTAGATTAATTTAGGCTAGAAGATAGGCTTTTGCAAGTGATTAGATATAATTTAGGATTTATTTAATTCCTTTTAAATTAATTACCTTAGCCAAGTTTTGATTTGATTGGCTTAGGTGATTAATAAAATTTAGTGATTAGATCACTTAGGAGATTAAATTTGTTTTGAATGAATTATGCCAGTCGATTGAAGAGTTGTCTGGACATAATTGAGGGTATGATCACACTTAGGGAAAATAGGGTCTATGGTCAAAGCAGACTAAATTAGGGTGGTTACATTTTCTCATCTTTGAATTGATGTGCGAACAGCGCATTGATTCAAAGAAATTTTTTGATGTTTGACTTCAGAAAGATTGAGAATTTCGCTCATGATCAAATGAAATGGCTGATGAGATCAATCTCACACTTGATTGAACTAAACTGATAGAATTGACTTTAAACTTGGTTGTCGTACAAAGGTCAATAAGCAAAGATCTTAAAGATACCAATTTTGAACTTGCTTGTCGTCCAAAGATTGATAATACTGATTCTGAACTTGGTTGTCATCCAAAATTTAGTATGAAGCTGCCAAGAGCTTAATAAGAATCTAAGAAAAAGAAGACATAGGATATCCAACATGTGAGAACCAAAGCCTTCAATCCAACAGTTCTGACTTAGTCAAGGAGTCATCATGCCTTTAGTTTTTTTGATAATGAAGTCATTTTTAACGCTATTTCGAGCAAGAATTTGATTGATGATAGTGTGATCATGACCCCTCGGGAACAAAATTGAAGGAAAAAGAATAAAATCACTCTATTGAAAGAACGTATCACTTGCATGGAATGGTTAGGTTGAGAAAGAATGGATTAGAAGAAGTGAAGAAATGGGGGTGTGTTAAGAATAACAAGAACCAAGTTAATGACATGAAAATGTGAGTGGTGGGATTGATAAAATGATGTCAGACCAAGATGTTGATGATTAATGTCCGATTTGACAAATTTTTGGAACAGATGGAGCAATTCTGCATTTTCAGGAGCTGTCGCAAAAATTTTACTGTACTGCACAAAATGCCTTAGGTACCTTCAATTTGGTTCCTGATTCATCAAAAGGAGAACAAAAATAGAGTTTTAGTTTCCTAGGAGGAGTTTTGGAACCCCTAAATAGCTCAAAAGGCCAATATATATCTCAAAAATCACTCTTTTACTATTCATTTTCACTTTTACCCATAGTAAATTCTAGAGCTCTACAGAGAATATGGTGGTCCCGATCAAGAAGCATCATTTTGAGCTCAACCGTTGACATCAGTACCCAGCCAACTATGCACCTCTGGTAAGTACTCGTAAAAATACCTCTTGAATTTTTTAATTTTCATTTTCATTTTTTCTAGTAGTTTTTATAGCCTTTTGAATTTTGGGTCGAATTCGAGATTCTAGATCACACCCTGTTGAACCCGTGTCGCATCTAGTTTTTTTTGGATCGCACCCTGCTATCTAGGATTCCTGTATCGCATCTAGTATTTTTTTGGATTGCATCCTATTTGCCCCATTTTATGTTCATATGTTGCAGTGTAGGATAGGAAATTAGGGTTGTGTCATACCCTGTCATTTAGGATTGTAACCAGTTTTTGGGGTCGCATCCAGGATTTCTGGAATCGCACCCAGAATCTCCATCGCATCCTATTTTTCAAGGATCACATCTGGAAAAAGAGATCGCACCCTGTATATCCAGGATCACATATCATTTTTAGACTTAGGATTTTTCTCAACTGTGAACTCTCTTCTTTCTACAGACCTTGAATTACTTAGCTGATTATGTTTCTGCGTCTGTATCATAGAGATCACTAATTTATCTTTGTGAATTGCTATTTTTGTGTAAAATAGGTCGAGTTTGAGGTAGTAGAATTTTGAGGGACATATTTGTGGTGTGTTCTTTCCTTGGTCTGATAGCTGACACATGATGAGCAAGACATAGTGGGTCATGTAGGATTACGATCACTGATTGATTTACTTGATATTTGGGTAAATCGAGGGTTGTTGAATGCTCTTACTGAGAGATGGCACTTAGCACACAACACCTTTCATCTCCCAACCAGAGAGATGATAGTCACACTAGAGGATGTGTGGTGTATACTTCGAGTTCCATTGATGGGTCGCGAGGTGCGATTTGAGGTGACTTCTGTCATTTCCATTGGTGTAGCTTGTCAGTTATTTGTAGATGATACTATTTCTTAGAGACATATTTCATGGGATTACATGTGCGATCACTATGATCATCTATCTGTATACTTGGTGGGACTGATTAGTGGCATCTTGATGCCAGATAAGGGACAACACAGATTTCTTGTAGGATGGGTGGATATGCTTGAGCAGATGGTTGTATCTAGATGGAGATTTGCATGGGGTAGCTATATTCTTACCCACATGTATAGGGAGCTTCATGAGATTGTTTATCAGTATACCCGAAGCATGACTGTAGAGATCTTGATTCTATAAATCTGGGCCTGGGAGCACATCCCAGTGGCATGACCCATTGTAGATAGGCAACGAACACCTGAGCATCCTTATGTGTATATGTATGCAGGTTTGATACAGCAGCCCCATTTGGGAAAGGTAGAGTACTGGCGGTGTCTTTTTAACGATATGATAGTTGTAGTATGGTGGCCATACTTGAATTGTGATGATTGGGCCTCTGATGGGAGACATGTTCCATTTTTCTTCCAGAGTAGGTACCTGATCGAACAGACCAGATACATCATAGAGAATTTTGTACATACCCATGTATTGAGACAGTTTTCCCGATGACAGGGAAGGAGTCAGGATTTGACAGTATATGCTCAGATTCATGATGAGACACCATTGTGGGGCCCTCAGCTGAGGTATGAGACCGTGCACTAGGAGATCAGAGATATGGTTAGAGTTGATTGGGATCTTCGGCTTGATGTTGCAGATGCAGGCTATTTGGATGGATATGCAGTAGAGATACTCCAGCATCCATTTCCATGGTTTACAGTTCTTGAGGAGGCCATTCCTCATATTGAGGACCTTGTATATTATGATCTTGATGATCATCCTGCCAGAGGTAGAGGAGGAGCACTGAGAGATAGGGATGCTGGGGGTAGGGATGGAGGACGAGATGGTGGGCAAGATTGTAGACGAGATGGTAGACACCATCCTCCATATGATGGGGATGATGGTGGAGATGACAGGGGTGGTGGAGCTGTGGGTGGTATTTGAGAGGTGGCCTGTGGTAGTGGAGAGGGTCAGCACACCCGCTTCAGATTTGTTGCTCCCAGGATGGATCCAGGGCCTTTACTCACAGGGGAGCAACAGAGATAGCAACAGCAGTAGCAGAGGCCATAGGACATATCACAGGATAGGCCCTCAGGGAAGGATTCTAGCAGGGGTTCTGGTAGGGACAGATATCCCTTATCACAATGCAAGCAGGAGTGAGAGTATCTTAGGGCTAGGATTACTGCATTAGAGGTCAGGCTCACAGTAGTAGATTCCACGATCATGATAGAAGATGCTTTGCTTAATGATAGAGATACATAGATGGAGAGGATCATACAAGAGAGAGATACATAGCCTCAGACTATAGTACACCAGGCACAGAGAGTGACATATTATTATGCTTTATATCATGTTGCAGTACCAAATGGGTAGAGAGCCACATCTTTCTCATGGTTGGCACAGCAGTCAGAGGGGGCCATGCCACCTCCAGCAGCTCCATTTGTACCACCTCCTCCTCATCTAGATCGGGGAGAGGGGGGAGTCAAAGTTGATTTTTTCCTTTGTCATATATTTTTGAGATCATATTGTAGATCTGGATCCTTTTGAGATCATTCCTTTGTACAATGACACTTTATACATGTATATCTGATTCATCCTGACACTCTGATACTCTTTGTGTAGATTTGTGCCATAGTTTTGATCTATACCATAGTTTTTGATGATATATATATTTGATGCAGTTGTTTCTGATTCTGACATGTTTCATGAGTTCTCTTTTCTTTGATAGATGTTGTTGCACATGTGATTAGGTTTATCTTGGTCTCAGGATGAGTTAGATTAGATGATGACATAATTTATGCTTATGTCATTTATTACTGATATAAATGTGTTTCAAATGATACTATATGAATATGCAAATGTATGTTTTTAAGTTTTTCTTATGCAAGTAAAAATGTATGGATGCACTTAGGATGTAGAAATAAATGTAATGCATAAATTCTTTTTTTTATTTTTCTTCTGTCTCATTTTATGAATGCAAAATGTATGTTATGGATGTGCAATGATATGAATATCAATAATATTGATTTGATGTGATTAACTTGGATTTAGAAGAAAATTAAAATCATTTTGAGCTCAAATTCCTTATTCTTTTGTTTCTTTCAAAAATGAATCATACAATCCATAAATGCAGCTATATGCAAACTCATAGGACTTGTCACTAATTTGTAGATATTGTAACATTTTTATCATCATTGGACTTTTTTTAGAATGGATACCACCTGATAGTAAAACCATCACTAATACCCACTAATATTATGAAAGTATGAATACTATTTTTTTATTAGATGTAATGTCAAAAATAGACTTATGCATCAAGGCATAGAAGCTAGGATAAAAAATTAGTCACCTTCCTTTTACTATATCAGAATTTGTGTAAGGTAAGATATTGGACCCATAATGACCTTAAAAATTCATATCATTGGGTACATTATGCTTCGTATACCTTAGTGAGAATCAAAGTTTAGAACAGCAGACAAGGAAATCATTTCAACCTCACCGTAGTTTATACATAACAAAGATCGAGATATATGTGGTTATCCACTCATGGTGGTAGCTCTTACCATAAACATCTAAGTTAGGTGAAATTTATAGGATCATTTGGAACAATCACCATACGCAGAAAACTAAGAAAACATTACGCCCGCTATCCTTGTGACTCTTTGTCTTTGCATAGACGTCATGGAGTAACTCGGAAGACATAACAACCATCAATTGAGAATCATTCAAAGAAAACTCATAACTACTTATATACCCATAGTTAAAGCATCATCAGAACATAAAAGAGTTATAATCAAACCAAGATCAGACTGTGTTTAAATAGTATTTAGAAATACTATTGATTCATCTGTCAAGCACAGTAGAGATTCATCAAAAAAATGTGGATTTTAAGAAATATGTATTCCATGTCTATGTATTTTTCTCATTTGCAATCCAATGCAGGTCTTAGGAATACAATTTTAGGTTAGTGCAATGTTTGTGCTAGATAGGTGGTTTGAAAAGATGCACCCATGTTTCGTAAAACTAATAGTTTGGTGCAAGCATCGAGTAGCATTGTGTTACAAGACAAACCATCCTGTGATGACCTAGCAGATGCAACCTAACATGCCAGAAAAATATGCCCCCAGTGTAGAATGATTTGTTCCCTAAGACAGAAATGCAGACAAATCCCAAGCAAGGATAGGATATTCATAAGGAAACAAAGTCAACTTTTAGCACAGGTGTAATCCTGAAGGCCTAGTATCAGCAATATGTTGATAGATAAAGCACAAAATACAAGTGACACCTAATTGTCAATTTTTCACCACTTGGAAAAACTTTTTCACTCTTTTTGCTACCAGGATGCCCGTTTTACCAGGTTGTCATCAAGGCACTTTCTCTTTTTCAATTTTTTTGCTATTTTTTCTTTTTTAAATATTTTTGTAGTATCAAGGCACCTGTTTTCCAAGTTTTCACCAAGGATACCTTTTTTTAGGACATTTTCCACTATTTTTGGATTTCTTCAGAATCAATTTTTTGATTTTTTTGGTATTTTCTGAGTTTTCACTGTACAGGCTCTACTAGCCAAATATCAAACATAGAACTGCTTCAAATGTAAAGTATTAATGGGATCTAGGAGAATATCTCCCTCAAGAATAGCTAGTTGATAAGCTCCAATCCCAAAATTAGTAGTGATAACATAAGGTCCCAACCAATTACATTCAAACTATCCTTTATGTTCTTTGTTAGGCTGGTTTTTATGATTTTCCTTTAGGATGAGATCTCCCACCTGAAATTGTCATTGTTTGACATTTTTATTGTATTGTTTGGACATTCTTGCTTGGTACACCTTTAGATGATCAAACACTTGTTGCCTGTGCTCGTCAAGTAAGTTTAAAGAATTTACCTGATCGATGCGATATTGCTCATTAGTAACAAGACCTTGTAAAGATTTCCACAAAGATGGAATTTCAACCTCAATAGGTAGTACTTCTTTAGTGCCATAAACTAGGGAAAATGGCATGGCTCTGGTTGGTGTTCTAATGCTTTTTCTATAGGCCCATAGTGTTATATTTAGTTGTAAATGCTAGTCTCTTCCAGAATTACTCACAGTTCTATGTAGGATCTTGAGAATATTCTTTTTAGATACCTCAACTTGTCCATTACCTTGAGGATAATATATTGAGGAGCAATATTGAGTGATGTGGAACAGTGTGCAAAGGTCATCAATATCTTGGTTTTTAAATTGGCCCCCATTGTCTGTTACAATTGAAGAGGGTATCCCATATCTATAGATAATGTAGTTAAAAATGAACATAGCCACCTATTTTTTAGTGGCTTTGATTAGCAGCACAGCTTCGACCCACTTTGTGAAATAGTTAGTGGTCGTAATGATGAAATTTTATCCATTTGAATAATTAGGATATATTTGTCCAACCAAGTCAAAGGCCGATTGTTGAAATGGCCAATGTGTGATAAATGGTATGAGTTCTCTGGCTAGAGCATGGATAAGGTTTCCATGTGTTTGACATTTATGACATGTTTTGGAAAATTGAATAGCATCTTTTCCCATTGTAGGCCAGTAATAGCCTACTCTGAGTAGTTTCTTTGCTAGTGAAAAGTCGTTTGAATGTGATCCACATACACCTTCGTAGACTTATTTTAATGTGTGATCTGACTCTTCATGTTCCAAACATATAAGAAGTGTACCATCGAGACCTCGTCTATATAATTTATTAGTTATGAGGACATAACGTGATGTTGTCCTAATCAAGGCTCATTTTTCATTCTTGGATAGATCATTGGGAATAGTTTGGTCAGTTAGGTAAGCAATGATCTTAGTATACCGAGATTAGTCTTGGGCGATCAAAGAAAAAATTACTTGGTATTAAGGGCTATCAAAGGCTAGATAGGGTAATTCTTCCACCAAAAAGTCATAGCGGAATTGGTGTTCCTCCAGTTGTAACATGGATGCTTGTGTAGCCATAGCATCTGCAGCTTTATTATATGATCCGGGTATCTGCTGGAATGTGATGTAGACAAATTACTTCTTTAAGTCATCAACCAGTTCTTTGTAGGGCATCAATTTCTCATCTTTTGTCTGATAATCTCCATTTTCTTAATTGCTAAAGCTTGGAGTCACCATATATGTGTAACTCTACAATCTTCCATTCCATAGCAAGTTTAAGACTATTTACCAGTGCTTCATATTCAAAAATGTTATTTGTGCATGGAAACATCAATTTGTAGGACTTGGGTATCTTGTAGCCTTGAGGAGTCATGAATAGAACCCCCGCTCTAGAGCCTTGTTGCGTGAAAGAACCATGAAAGTACATATTCCATGGATACTCGGTCAGATGCATGATTTTCTCATCTAGGAACTCAATTCTTAAAGGTTCATCATCTTGGAGTGGTGAATTAGATAATTGATCTGCAAGGACTTGTCCTTTAATAGCTCATCTGTCCACATATTCAATGTCAAATTTTCTCAGAATGAGGACCCACTTTGCTAGACGTCCTATTAATGTTGTTTTTCTTATGACATACTTCAAAGGATCTATCTTTGCAATGACCCTTACTATATGTGATAGCATGTAATGTCTCAATTTTTGTGATGCAAAGAGAACTGCTAAGAATGCTTTCTCAATAATGTTGTAATTGAGTTCATAGGAGACTAGTGTTCTACTGGTGTAGTAGATTTCTCTTTCTTTCTTAGTTTCATCCTCTTGTGCTAGAAATACTCCTAGTGATGTGGTTGTAGATGAACTATACAGGAGTAATGGCCTCCCATGAATGGGTGCCATAAGAATAGGAGGAGTAGCCACGTACTGTTTAAATTCTCTGAAGTTGGCTTCACAATGTTCATCCCATTTGAAGGTGACACCTTTATGTAGAAATTTGGTAAAGGGTTGTTCCCTATCTGTAAGTTGTGACATGGACCTCCTGATTGATTGGAGTCTCCCTTGTAATTTCCTCATTTGACTAATGTTGCATGGAGGAGTCATTTCTAGTATATGTTATGCCCTGCATCCCCGTCCCTACATTTTACATGCAAAATGTTGGGTCCCCCTTTTTTTTTCTTTCTGCTTTTGGCTCTTGCCTTGTATTTTTCCTTTCTCTATTTTCCTTCTCTGGGGTTTTCTTCCCCACAGTGTTGTTTTTGTTTTGTTGGTCTCTCGTGTCTCCAGGCCCGGTCCCAGAGTTGGTCGTCTTTTGTTGGGAGCCAGATTTCAAACTCTGGGATTCTTTGCCATGATGTCTTCTTTTTCTTAAGATGATATCGTCGCATGGAATCCTTGGGCCCGGAGTCTGAAGGTCTGTCTATCCAGAGTTTGTAGAAGGAAAGGTAACTTGCTTTTACTGCGGGTATAAATAGGAATTACCTATCATTTTCACATTTACCATGATTGAACACTTGAGCAATCTTAGCGATTTGAGAGAGGTTTTACAGCGATAATCCAATGCGAGCCATTCCAAGTTGTTTTGAACAGTTGTGAGTGGTTTGTGGTGGTAAGTGGTGATTGTCTAATGCTAGAAGCTGTTGCAAAGTATTTGCGGTACAATTTCCTCTCCTTTCCCTTCTTCATTTTTAGGTTGGTGCCTTCCTTCCTTTCTTTCCTGCTTTTTGGTTTTGTCTGGTTTTCATGTCATTTTGTGTTCTATTGCATTTCTTTCTGGTTCGTCACCCGTTAGTGGGTCGACTCTGCCAGAGGGTTGTCCACCCTCTGTGCAATTGTAAGATAATGTAAAGGTTGTAAATATTTTGTGCTTTCTCTAGTTTTGTAAATATCCATTTTGCATTTTGTGTATATATGTAAATTTGAAGTATATTGTTGTGTATCCTTCTGGTCTGCATGTATATACCCTTCGGCTCTATTATGAGCAGTTTATATTTTTTGTATATCCTGCTTGATAGTCTGTCGAGCTCGTTGTGCTGCATTTGTTTCTTGTTTCTAATTTTTGAGCTCGCTCTGGGCAGAATACCACCTGGTTGAAACTTGGCTCTCTACCGGTTTCAACCAGGTGGTTTTCTCTCTCCTCCATAAACCAGCCTGTCTTTCATTTATGTCCCATGTGCGTATTTAAATTTTCCCAAGTGGCCTTCTCTTTTCGCACATTCAGACAGTTGGCTCCGCCACCGTCACCATAACTTCTATTTATTGTATACCCACGTGGGCCTGATGGCTTGCTTTTTGCGCATGCCTCCCAATAGTTAGTTTTCTGGTCTCTGAGTCTCTTTCCATCACTCAACCCATGTCTTTCCTTTACTAAGTGTGATGAGACCCCCGAACCCGGCTATTGGTTAAATTTCTAAGTTTGCAAAATATATGTACTTTCAAGGATTTTGAACTAAGCTAACTTTTCAGGGAAAGTAAGCACCATGGTGGTAAGATCTTTGAACCCTGAAATAACATTTATTTATACATTTTGATGGTCGTCTTGCCTTGCAAGTTTTTGGAATAACATACTTTCAACATGTCTGAAGCTTCCGCCTCTTCACCACCCGAGAGTCCAGAACTTCCCTCTACGACGGTTACCAGAGCAGCTGTCAGATCCAAAATAGAGAAGGCTCTAGAGAAATTTCCCTTGAGCATGAAATACATGAAGGATAGCGTTATGATGGGCTCAAAGATTGAGTCCAAAGTTCAATTCATTACTGACACCAGCGTCGGGACATGGCCCAAAATGTAGGCCTTGGTTAAAATGATGTACATCCAATGAAAGGCCGGGGATCCATTGGCCATTAAAATCAAGAATTCAAGGATCCTTAAGGCAGCTTGCTTCTCGTGCTTGGTGTAGTCACCAGAGCTTATTTTCACACTTGCAGCTCACTACAATACATCCGTCCGGGCTGTCATCCTTGCATCCCTGGAACCCACTGGGTATCATATTCCCATGGTGTCCCTCGACCCTGATACCTTCCAGAGGGGCTTGGGAATCCCTCAATCTGACAAACTATTTGTGGTCACCCAGTCACATGCCTTGGCCCAATTCAAGCAATTGGAGGAGGTGGCCCGTATATATATGAACAATCATTGGCTCAAGGTCCCAAAGAGGGACTCCAAGAGGATGAAATTAGAAATCCCTAGGTTTGAATTCAAAGAAAGCATCCTGATGGGGATGATAGCATTATGTCGGGTCTTTAGACAATAGCATGTCCGAGAATTCTCCGGGTGGATGTATTACTTCTTGCTTGGTACCAGCATAGATGGGGAAATTTTTGACTAGGCCGCCATAATTTCAAACCATGTGGACTCCCAGTTCCTTCAGATAGTCAAGAAGAAGAGATTTTATATGACTTCCTATGTTATGTGGGCCCTGGCACAACAACAACCCCACACCAATGGGTTACTCACAAAGGGCGTACTCAGGATCGGCCTGGGCTAGAAGGCCCCTTGGGACCATTTTCCACAGATTCAATGGGAGGCCAGCTTCCCCAGTTTTTGCCTGGTAAATGATGCCTTCATTTACTACAACCTGCTCACACCCACCCGGGATGCAGGATACTACCTGTCTACAGAGGTGATGGATTTGGTCCAGAGCTATGGCCATTATTATATATAGTTTCAACGGCATACATACATAAGGGTAACTGACTTCTCTGAGAAACCCTACTTGTTACCCAAGCATTGTGGGAACAAGATAATTCTTTTATAATATTGCAGACAGATAATGGAGCTGAATGCATTCTATGCCTTGAAGAAGGTAACAAATATTTCATTCCCAATCACTTGTGGGAATTATTCATGCAGTCTAGCCACTGCCAAAGAAGCAGATAATGAGTTTAAAAGCTATAACTTGGCAGAATTCTACTTGGCGCGGAAGCATTTTGATCCGCATGGAAAAATTACGTTGGCACTTCCCCGATTGTTAGAGCCCCATCGATGTAACATGGAAGATTTTTGGGAAGATTGCCAAGATGACATGGAAGTCCAGGGCCGGCATTATGTCAGAATGACCGCAGGGATGATGGAAAGATTAAAACTCTGGAGATTTTTGGAAGACTTCTTGGACGTCGGCTCCACCGTAGATCCTCTGTACAAAGCAAAGGGGATTGATAAATTGGCCCTCCCACCAGTGGACTGGGATGCCCAGGAAGGGACCACTATTGAAGAGTTCACCCGCGAGGTGATTGAATGTAGCCACACCTATTTCAAGAAGGTGTGCCTCAGGAGTGTCCACCGGGCTTCCCAACCGATACTAAAGATAACTCCAGGGGCCGGGACTTCTTCACAAGGGGGAGACAAAGGAAAAGGAATAATGGAAAATCCCACTGTGCAAGAAGTCCCCATAAAAGAGAAAATAAAGCAATCAGTAGCGGCCTCCCAGTACATGAGGTAAAAGTTAATCACACGGCTAGCTAATCTAATACTAATGATCAGACCAATTCATCCTCCTCCTCTCCTTCACTAGCGGCCTTGATGGTTAAGGCAACGGGGGTTGATCTAGAAGAGTAAGCAGTAATAAGGGATGCGGGGCCACCCTTAGTCACAAGAAGAAAGAAGAGGCTCAACCAAAAGCCCAAGGCAGAGCTGGAGCTGGGGATGCCCCAGACCCCACAAATTGAGATCCTTTCCTCTGATTCTCCAGAGTCAGAAAGAAAACCAGTGTTTGCTGATGTCCTGGCCAATCCTCCCCCACAGAATGAATTCGATCATGTTTTTTTGATCGACAAGTTCAAGAATTTACAGGGGGACATCGAGCAAATAGAGGCACAGGAAGTTCTAGAATGAGAGCCTACATGGGAGCAGGAAGAGAAAATGGAGGAAGAGAAAGAAATAGAACAAGAAATTTCCTCTGAGGTCTTGGAGATACAAAACACAGGAGTGCAACAAAAACAAGGTGAACAAATGGCATTCGTTGAGGGAACCGGACCTACAAGAGAAACTGTAACCTTAGCTGCCATGTTCCAAATGCCATTCCCGAAGGGTACATTTGGGGAGGTAATAACTATGGCTCAAACACTAAATCTTGGCCCAACACCTCCCCCATTTCTAAAAGATGTACCAATGGAAGAGGAAATCCTAGCAACAGAGGCTGAGGAACAAGAAGAACAACAAGAGGAAGAAACCCCCAGGGTGGCCGACAAAGACCCAGGCATGGCTAAAGATACATATGACAAGGCAGAAGAAATAACACTAGGAAAAATGTCACCGATGAATCAAAAGGTGCGGAGAAGGAGCTGGGTGAGACCCACACCACTGAAGAGGAACAGCAGCAAGATACCAGGGAAGAACTCAAGGAACAAACTTTGGTAAATAAGCCACCCCTGTCGCCACAGTGGTTGGTTGAAACCAAGAAAAAAAAAACTCCACCGACCCCCAGAGCTCATCTCTCCCTGGCCAAGATGATGGCTCAAGCCCAGGAAACACCAAAGGCCAAGAAAGCCCAGACAGTTCATACTCTTCAAACCGGGCTGGGTGGAGCAACAGTTGTAGTGGTAGCAACACCTCCCCTAGATCCTGACAAGGAAACTGCCGAGGCTGAAGATTACAACATCACAGAGATATCACTGGGAAAGAGGGGAAAACAGGGCGAGGTAGACCTATTGAAGGAGGCGGCTAAGGCAGTGGAAGCCCGTTATGAAAAAGAGGCCCAAAGGCTCAGGGCAAAAAAGGAGAAAACTGCAAACCTTATGGGATTGCTGATTGAGTTGGCCTGGCCCATCAGTGCCATTCTTCTAGAGGCCTCCACATCTGATTCACCACTACCACAAAGTGACATAGATTCATTAAGGGTGATGAAGAAGAAGGCCCAGGTGGTAGATGAGTGGGTTTCTCTACAGGTAGGGAACGTTCGGTGTTTCCTAGTATCCACCCTCTCAGACTTATATGCAGCTTGCCATGTGCTACATCAGGCTGAGAACATCATCAAAACATGGGAGGCAGATATCAAAAATTATGAGGCATGGAAGCTAGAAGAACTCCTCAGCCTCGGGGAGGAGATTGTCTCCGAATCTAAAATTTTGGGAGAGGAGTCATTCAATTTTGTGAGAACCCAACACTCTAGACTTCACCTCACATTGGAGGTAATCAAGCAACTAGTGGAAACTCTACGGGAGAAAATCAACACAATGCAATATTCTTTTAATTTATACAAGGCTTTTGTTACGAAAGTCTCCGGGGTTGATCCTTTCAGCACAGACACTTGTACACTAGAGAAATACATCTTGGGGAACTTTGATGAGATAGTAGAATTAAGATATCAATCCTCGGAGGGAGTAGATGGTGCCCAGATGATGAGAATAACTCGTATGGTGCTCAGTGGCCATGATGCAGCAAAGATGGCCAATGAAATAAAAGGGAATGTTCCAAACCTGGGGAAACAAATTAAGGTGGCTAAGTACCGACGGGCTGGTCTTAAATAAATTAATGAAGATGGAATCTCCCTCCTCCTCCAGACCTTCAATGACAATAAGCAGCAGTAAAGATTCTCCAGAGGCCAGAGAAAACCCAAGCATTTTGTATTCTTTATTCTTTCAGAATGTAAGTTCCTAGATCCGAGAGTTCCAGATCCCATATTTTATATTCTTTAAAGGGACCCATGTCCCGGTCCCTGAGGCCGACCGGTCACTTTCAAGCAGTTAATAAAGGTTTTCAGAGGGTAGTTGGCTACACCAAAGCACGTCAGATTAATGAGAGGCTCTCTAACAAATGGTCTCCTTGAGGCACTGCCTCAGGTGCACACCTGGTTGGAGACAGGGCGTCGCATTTCCCATTTATGAGGCATGTAGCCTCAATCCCTAGGGGATCCAATTTCTTCCTTCTCTTTCTTGGCTCTCTTCTCGAGGCCAATTCTTCCACTCCATCCTCTTGTCTTATTCTTTTGACATGTTAGACCTTCTCCATCTCGAGGTCCTTTGTAAGGTGGTGCAGGTAGTACCAGCCACCAGATATTGTATTTTATGGTAAAATGTAAAATAGGTTAGGGTTAGGGTTAGAAGAAAATGTGTATAAATAGTAAGTCTGACCCTTTTCCAAGGGTCGGTGAAATTGATGATTTTGCAGTCCATAGTAATAGAAAAGCAGTATTTTCATTTCAGTTGCAGAGCTCAATTCTCCTTGGTATTAAATGCTTTCAGTAGTTAGATGCTCCCTTGGAGCCACCATTGTACCACACACCAGTTCTTGCTGGAAGGAATGTTAATGAAGAAGAGATGGTTCTTGCAATGACGTTGTTGGCACTTTGTCTTCTAAGTTAATGGTATTTTATGTTTGGTGTTCTTCATGTCTTCTACTCTGATATTTTAAGTAGACTAACGACCTCCTTCCCCTTGCTACTGATCAAATATGAGATGATGGTTGTATATTTCTTCTGTATTTAGTGTAGTATATTAGAGCATTATTGATGTATTGAATGATTAAACATAACTATAGGTAGATGAAATAATTCTAACCCTGCAGGATCTTTTTCAGTTTATTTGCTAAGTGTAGAATGCTTGGAGAAACCCCACCTTCCTGAATCCCTAGAGAGAACAAGTTGAAGAAACTAACTATCCCCCTTGAAAATAGTCGCATCTCCCAACCGAGCCCTGCACCGTCGAGACCCAACCCTCAAGTGCTTGCAGGCCCAGGGAATCTCATTTCCCCGGATAACCTTTGCAGGCGAAGTTGGTCGGTACCCCGGTACCCGGTGACAACTTATATCTACTGGCGGACCTGGTCACCAAATTCTCGTCAATAGAAACTGGTGCTAGAAGGAGGGCATGAACTCATCCCCCTCTTGAGATTCTAATTTTACACCTCCCAAGGGTTCCCCAAGCCATAGTTTTAGGAGTCAGGCCTTCAGTGGGATTGAGTCTTTCTCTCCTAAAAAAATTGAAATATTCCTTAGGTCAGCCCCAAACCCCGGAAGGTTCATCGAACTCAAGCCTCCTAATTGAAAGAAATGGACCCCAAAAACCACATTAGCCACTGTTGTCTGAAGGCATAGTATACCTCAGAATATCCAAACTTCTTAGACAATCCCAGGAACCAGTGCTTAACCTGTCCAAAATATAGTTCCCCAAATGGCTGCATACTTTGATAACACTGGGTCCCCTATGGGAACTTTTCTGGGTGCAACCAATGACTTACCCTCACACCCTGAGAATATTTGCCCATGATATGAGCACTTAGGCTCAAAAAAAATAGAGGAACACTTACAGGCATACAAAGATGCCATGAACTAACACCAGATCCAACATGAAGATGTTGTGACCTGGATGTTTCCCCTGTCCTTTGGGCAGGGTGAACTGAACTGGTACCTCAACCTCCCCACCAACTCCATCAACACTTGGCAGGACATGGAGGACACCTTCTTAGCTGCCTTCCACGTACACGTGGACCCAGCTTGGTCCCACAACCAGTTCATTTCTATCAGAAAGGAACCAAATGAACCCCTCATAGCATTCAATCATCGGTTCCAACGTGCCCTGAAGCGGTGCACGGGCCCCTTCATTCCATCCCTAGAAGTAACCATACAGACCTATCTCAATGCAATGGACCTTTTCGTTGCCACTCTCCTCTGGAGAACAACTACCATGGGCGACCGGGATACTTTGGTGAAAGTTTACAACCTAGCCTTAGAACTATCCCGTGGCCTCAACAAATCCCCAGGTGGGATCAGGCAGAGCACACCCTTCAACATGATCCCCAAAGGAACTGCATATGTCAGGGGATACAACCCCAATCTAGCAATGGGTTCCCCCGTGATGGAAATGAATCCCCCTACCACCGCTAATAGACCAATAAGCCCAGTATGTCTACCCACCCCAGACTCAAGCAATACCGGGTCTGGAAGCATTCCCTTGGAACTAGCCATAGCAGGTGCAACCTCAGACATAATCGCTCGGAGTGCCCTTCTTTCAGTCATCCACGGCTGGAGGATTGTCACCCATGACTCCGGTGAATATCGTTGCCTTCCCAAGGAACCAACAACAACCGTCACACTATGACACAAACACTCAGTTGACCACCGAGGTTGAATCCCTCCGGTGAATCTTGTCCACCCTGACTGTGGACATGGGTCAGCTGAAGGCGGGGTCCTATGCACCCCAGAATTCTAATTCCTAGAGAGGGAATATTTTCTCTAGCCAACAAAACAACAATGTCAAGGGAAGAAACTTTAATAACGGGCCTCAGCCCAATCAACAGTAATGGAACAATAACGCAAATATCGGGGGTTCACCTCCGAACCAAAATACCAATCAAAGTGGCGTTGGACCATCACATTTCACACCAGTGGCAGACTTCCATCCCATGACCAATTAGTGTAGATTGCACGACATAGGCTCCCACAACAAGGTTAACTATGCCACACTGGAGAAAGTCATCATGATCTCCCAGCTGGACAGAAAAAAATTGCATGATGCTACTCCCCCAGAGCCTCCTGTGCAACAGTCAAGTCACAGTGCATTCACCTACGAGACCATCTTCTTCAAATCTTCTGGAGAAGATGAAGAAGAATCCAAACTATAGGGATTCTTTGATGAATCGATTCTGACCTTTGAGGCCAATGCCTTTACCAACCCACGGGCTCCCTACAACACTCGGAGCTAGGGTGGTAAAGGACCAGTTTACATGCCATTACCCCCTACCAAAGACACTCCTCCCTGAGACAATACGACTGACTGGCCAATCCCCCTAAGAGGTTCTAGCTTTAACCAAGAGAGGGACCTGGCCGAGGGAAGCCACCAATTCCCGGGAGGAAGGTTTGACATCACAAAGGTGTTAGAACAAACTACCACCTCCATGACCTTGATGGAGGTTTTGCTAAATTATCCCAAGCAGAAGAAGTCTCTTTTGAAACTTTTGGAAAACCCAGAGGTTGTCAGTCACCCACCCAAGACCGTCTCTTTTGAGGATGCTAACATGGCCATCTTCCAGGGAAATAATGAAGATCCTCCCTTTCTACTAAGCCTGAATATCCAAGGAAAAAATATACATAACTGCCTAGTAGACTTTGAAGCTTCGGGCAACATCATGCCCCTATCCATATGCCAGAAGCTTAGATTTCATCCCACCCCATCTAATGGCGCAGTGATTCAATTGCACAAAACTACTATGAAAATGGTGGGAGAATTGAAGAATGTCCGGATACAGCTCATCCAGGACCCCAAGATAGCCAGCATAATCGACATCCAAGTTGTGGACATCTCAGAGACCTATGGGATGTTATTAAGTCAGAATTGGTCTAAGTCCTTGAATGGATACTTTTTGACTGACTTTTCCCACTTATGGCTCCCCTGGGAAGGAGAATCAAACAAGATCCTGGTTGAAAGTGAACCCCAGATGAAGTAAGCCCTAACTGAAGTTGAGAGGGTTAATGAGGTCTTCTTCTCTGAGACTTCCCTAGGGGTATACCAACCTCTTGAAATCTTAACATTCAATTTCACCCCCGAGGAAGACCCCGTAGTTCTACAGAGAACCCAGGACCTAGAAGGAAATTTGAGGGTTGAGGTTAACTCTCAAGGTGCCAACGTGACCCCCACTACACTCTTGTCTGGTACTTGGTGCTGGGTTCACTATCAGAAGCATTTAGAGTTGGGGTGTGAGCCTTGCCTTTCTGCCGCTACCCAACACATTGACGCCCTCCAGAGAAAAGAACATATGACTGATTCCCCATAACCTAGTATTCCTATTGGAAGCACTTCTTCAGTGTCGTCTCCTCGGGGATCTCAACTTCAAACCCCTCTGGAGGAAAACCTCACCCATGCCCAAATAGTGTGAGAGGAAGCTCCTCCCAAGTCCCCCAAAGACAATCCAAAGATTACTCCCTCTCTCCAACCCCAGACTACAAGCAATGATCTGTGGACCCTTAAGTTCCACGAGTCCCGATCCAAACAAGGTTGTGGGGCCGGAATAGAATTAATCAACCCACGAGGAAAATCTTTCCTCGCGTCCTACAGGCTACAATTCAACTGCACAAACAACATCACAGAGTATGAGGCTTTGGTCCTTGGACTCTTATTTTCATTGAGGAAAGGGATCACCCACCTCTGAGCTTTGGGTGATTCAGAGTTGATTGTAAAATAGGTTTGAAGTCAATATACATGTCACAATAAAATATTGGTCATGTACCGCAATTGAGCATGGAGCCTTATTGAAGATTTTGATGCCTTCAACATTGATCTTATTCCCCGACAATAGAATTATGTCCTGGATGCCCTTGTCATTTCTGCCAGCACACTTGAGCCCATGGTCGGCTCGCGACTCCAGAGATTCTCTGTTGAGATGATTCCCACCCCCATCCATTCCAGATAATGTTACCCACTTTTAGGTTTTTGAGGATGATCAGCATATCCTGGCCTTCATGGCCAATGTTGGTGTCTTTGAGGACCAGATAGTGGAGGAATGAGACCATGATGATACTAGATAGGGGGATAAAGATGATGGGATCATGGGCCTACCTACTAACACCATCCCAAAGGGGATGGTCATGCTTGAACAAATCTTTGACTCGGACCCTCGGGCATGGGAAAAGATGTCATCCTCCTCTGAGGGAGGAAAATTCTGTTAGAGCAATAGTCTATCAGGTTATTAATTAAATCATTATGATCTAATTACTAACTCACCTATTCACTCTAGTTTGCTTTAGCTAACCTTAGGGTTTCCCTTTTAGGGTTTCGTGATTCCTTTTATAAGGATTCACTTCTTAGTTTTCATTACAGAGTTTTTACATCACATTGTAATTCATAGAAACATATTGTTAATATATTATTTTTTGTTGCATACAATGTCTCCTCTGGCTTTTTGGCCTCCATAGCTATTCTTCTCTTCTGTCTTTGCTTCTTTCTTGTGACAGTCATGCATGTAGGTGTTCTTGGGTGGATTTGTTTTCCTCAAATCTAACATGGTATTAGAGCTCTCCTGCTACTCGCTGTTCTGGTTTTTTTTAAGCAAGCTCATCGCAGTTTGGAGGTTTAAAGTTCTCCAGTCTTTTCTGACATTTTTCATTGGTTCTGGGGGTCTTTGTTTTTTAGAGCACTTTGGACCAAAACTGACCCCATAGTTGCGTCTAGAAGGCCCAAAAACCCTAGAATCCATATAAGGCACGTCCGATTTGGACACCGGAGCCTTTGGGAGAATTTTATTGGCCTTCGAGGGCTGTACGACATAGTTTTCAAGAAAAAAAATTTTAAAAAAAACATTATTTTTTAATGTTTTTTGGCAATTTCAGCAGTTTTTCGGGCGCGCCGCCTGCCACCGGATCGCCGCCCGCACGCCGCCGCCGCCGGCCCGCGTCGCCCTTGCGCCACCGCGCTCTGGCCGCGCCACCGCTGGGCCCCCGCGGGCTTATTTTTGCCCTGCGGTGGTCATATGGGTGACCAGGAGCCTCAGTATTGTCCCCTGCGCGTGCCATGTGCCCAGGGGCACTATTTTTTTTAGCCCTAGGGGCTTAGTTTTTGCTTTTTGGGGCCTTTATGACCCCCCGGGACTGTTTTCGCTCTATCTTGAGTATCCGAGGGTCTTTTTCTGACTTCCATATACCGTCGAAAAGCTCTTTCCAAGAAATTTTTGATGATGGTAGTTAGGGTTTTGGGTTCTACCATTTTGACAGTGTGTTTTTCTATTGAAGTCCGATGTTTGTTTTTGTCTTCCGGGAATCATATCTAGCTCATCCGGACTCCATTTTTGGCAAACTAGATATCATCAGAAAGCTGGTTTAGTGAAATATTTAGTTGCAGAGGTATTTTTTCTAGATTTTGCTCTAGGTTTTCTCTCCTCCGAGTTTGGAAGTTTATACACTCTGGTGGATTGCTTGGGTCTACAGGTCCTGGGATCTCTTCTTCTGATATTCTAGCTCACTCTTCTTTCTGACTTCTGAGCTTGTATGCTTCTTCTGATGCTTTTTTCTTCTTTAAACGCACTAAGATAAAGTGTCTTCTTCTGTATATCTGGGATCTTGAGCACCTTGTATAGTTTTTATACTCGCACTCTGTTATAAAGTGTCATGGGGGGTTATGATGATTATGCCATTTTAGGCACATCCACCTTTGTCAAGTGAGCGTACCTTCTAAAATATTAGCCCATACTATGTGTCGATGACACCACCCTTTATCCTATATTTGTACTTCTGTTGCATTGTTAGTGTTCCTAGTTCTTTCTTCTGCAGATGTTTCTGGCATTGCATTTTAGTGTTCCTATCACCTCTCCCTATTCAGCATTATGGGGGGGTTCACCTGTTGGTTCTATTGCTTCCTGGTTCGATTGATCAGCTCTTCAGACATTGTCTTCTCTACCTAGTCATGCACTTCAGTGGGGGTTCCAGCAGTTTCTTCTGACAGAGTTTTCAGCTTCATACTTCGGAGATGCTTCTTACTCTTTCTCATTCCTTTCTCTGGGACATCTTTTCCCTAGATTGAAGGCTTAGTTTCCTTCATCTAGTTCATTTCTTGTTTTGGGTACCTAATCAGGCCTTGTTGCCAGGACCCATCTTTCCTGCTTTCTGCAGTAGTTTCCTAGGTTTTTCTTCTCCCTAAGCTTATCTTAAGGGGGGTGTTAGAGTAATAGTCTATCGATTTATTAATTAAATTATTATGATCTAATTACTAACTCACCTATTCACTCTAGTTTTCTTTAGCTAACCTTAGGGTTTCCCTTTTAAGGTTTCGTGATTCCTTTTATAAGGATTCACTTCTTAGTTTTCATTACAGAGTTTTTACATCACATTGTAATTCACAGAAACATATTGTTAATATATTATTTTCTGTTGCATACAATGTCTCCTCAGGCTTTTTGGCCTCCATAGCTATTCTTCTCTTCTGTCTTTGCTTCTTTCTTGTGACAGTCATGTATGCAGGTGTTCTTGGGTGGATTTGTTTTCCTCAAATCTAACAAATTTAAGAAAGTAAATATTGGCCAGCCTGGTGAAGAAAAGATGATACACATTGGCACCTCCTGCTCCCCTAAGGAGAAGGAGAAGATTCTCACGATTCTCTGAGAATACATAGATGTGATTGCATGGGGATATGAAGATTTAAAAACATACGACAAATCCATTATGACTCATACCATTCCCCTAAAGCTTGATGCTAAGCCTTTTTGGAAAAAGAAATGACCAGTCAACCCCCTGATCGAGCCTCTGATTCGTCAGGAGGTGGAGAAATTACTATCAGCCTGAATAATCTTTCCATTCTAGCACACTACGTGGGTTGCCAATTTGGTCCCTGTTATAAAGAAGAACGACAAAATTCACCTTTGTGTGGATTTCTAGAACTTGAATAGGGCCTCCAAGAAAGATAATCACTCTCTCCCCTCATTGGATGAGGTGTTGCAGATAGTGAATGGATCCAAAATGATGTCATTATTGGATGGTTACTCTGGGTATAACCAGGTCATGGTTAAGAATGAAGATAGAGGGAAAACGACATTCACCACCAAGTGGGGAACATTTGCATATAGGAGAATGCCCTTTGGTTTGATTAACGCAGGGGCTACATTTTAAAAGGCTATGGACATTGCGTTTGAGGTCCTTGTGAATCGGTGCATAACCATCTATATGGATGATCTAACTGTCTTTTCCCAGGATAGGCATGACCATTTTTCCCACCTCGCCTAGATCTACGAGAGATGTCACTAGTATGGAATATCCCTCAACCCAAAGAAATATATATTCAGAGTCACCAAAGGGAAGTTGCTTGGGCACATTATCTCCGAGAAGGGTATATCCATAGACCCTGAGAGAGTTGAAGCACTGCTAAACCTAAAAATGCCCAGCAGCAAGAAAGAGATGCAATCCTTCTTTGGAAAGATCAACTTTATCCGATGGTTCATCACTGGATTCGCCGAGATAGTCAAACCACTCAACGAAATGATGAAAAAGGATACCAAGATTGAGTGGAGTCCTGAAGCAAAGCGGGCATTCACCCACATCAAATAGATGGTAACGGAGATGCCCATCCTGGCTAGTCTGGACTACTCCCTCCCATTTTACATTTACTCATTTTCTTTGCCGCACTCTGTCGCGGTAGTATTAACTCAAAAAGTTGAAGGGGAAGAACGACCCATAACTTTCATGAGCTCCCCCTTTAAGAATGTCAAAGTCTGGTATTCATCGCTGGAAAAGTAGGCCTTTACTCTCGTTCACGCTGTGAAGAAATTCTGGCATTATATTCTCCAGAGCAAGGTGCATGCTATCATCCCGGACTAAGCTATGAAATTTCTGTTGATGCAGAGTGCATTGGGTGAAAGACGGGGGAAATGGATGGCTATCCTCTAGGAGTATGACTTGGAAATGCAACCCATGAAGATAGTCTAAGGCCAAGGACTAAGTTGAGCGATGGCAGAAGAGGCTCCCCACATAGAATGCCAAACTTACACAGTGGATTCTATCACTTGAGACCCATGGTACACAGATCTGGTGTACTTATTGTTAAACAATAAATTTCTAGAGAGATTACCTCCCAATAAACACCGTGCTCTACGGATGAAAAGCGCTCACTTCATGATCAAAAACTCTACACTTTACCGTAGGAACTATGAGGGAGTGTACCTTCAGTGCATTGACAGGGACCAAGCTGTGAAGATGATCGATGAATTCCATAGGCAGTTTAGAATCGGGCATGGCTCAGCCAACGCCACCGCCTATCAAATCCTTCAGGCTAGGTATTATTGGCCCTGTATATTTAAAGATGTTTACACTCACATTTGAAGATGCCACACTTGCCAAACCGCCGCACATCGTGAACATAACCCGGCTATGCTTTTACAACCAGTCTTCGAGGCTAGGCCCTTCGCCTAATGGGCATTTGATTTCATTGGAGAAATAAACCCCAAATCTTCTGCCAACCACCGGTACATCCTCACTACAACTGATTACTACACCTAGTGGTCCAAAGCCATACCCTGCAAAAATAACACGGCAGACGTAGTTATTAAATTCCTGGAAGAAAACATCGTCACAAGATTCAGAATGCCCTTTGCTTTAGTATGTGACAATGGTCCAACATTTTCTTCGGCGCAATTGCTTGAATGGACCTACAATCAGAAGATCACCCTAAAGTTCTCCAACAACTATTACCCCCATGGGAATGGTGTTGCTGAATCAATGAATAAGAATTTACTTAAAGTGATCAAACACCTGCTAGAACAGAACCCCCAGGATTGGCACCAAAAGTTGAGAATCGCCCTTTGGGTAGATCACATCTGAATTAAGGTTGCCTTGGGAACCTCCCCATTTGATTTGGTTTATGGCCAGAACCCAGTATTCCCAATCAACCTACAGATCCCAGTTTTGTATTTTATGCAAGAATGTAGCAACTGAGATAATATCGTAGAGGTCAGGATCCTAAATTTGATATGGATGGAGGAACAACAAGACGTGGCCCATAAAAATTTTGCGCATCATCAAGTGGTGGTAAAATGATGGTTTGACCGAAGAGCCCAATACAAGGCCTTTCAAATTTCAGACTTTGTCCTATTGTGGGACAAGGCCCGGGAAAAGAAAGGCAAGCACACTAAGTTCCAATGGCTCTGGCTCAGACCATACTTAATTTTAGAAGTCTGCGGGGCAAATACCTATCACCTTAACACCATGACCGGAGAACCTGTCCCATTGCCTGTTAATGGCCAGTTTCTGAAATATTATTTTGAATGAGGTGGGTTTACCCCAGATTGTGTTTTATGTAAAGTTTCTGGCTTGTAAATATCCCTTTCCCGGTGCCTTGTTGGGAGGTACCTTGCTTTGTAAATAGTCTTGATGGCCATCCTCTGGGACCATCCTTTTCCTTTGGTTGTTTTCACTTTCTTGTCTACTTTTTGGGTTCTAGTGTTTTTTTCTCCTTTTACGAGGATTGGAATGCTTTGCATAACACTTGGTCTCCGGGATGTTGTCTTTAACATGGTGAACTTAATAATCTATTGTTAGCATGGTGGAATCGGTCCGGTCTCCAGAGTTATCTTACAATTTTGGTAGTACATTATGAGTAATCTTCATTGGATTTCTTTCTAGACGTCTGGCAATCAATGAAACAAAAATAAGGGGCAAGTAATCAGACACATCAAGGGTAGATCGGTCGCACTAAGTTGGTCGACCCAAGTCTGAACTTTTAAAAGATTCTTTCTAGGTTTGAAGTTTTTATCCCCCACTCAGCATAAAAATAGGTGGAAGAGTGAAAGAAGTACCACCATTAAAATTAGCTAAGCTTAAGCTTAATAGTGAAAGAAGTACCGCCCTCCCACCCAACAACACAAAACAACAAGAAAAGGGAAGTGGAATAGAACTCCGGCCTCTGGAAGAAAAAAAAAATCTGACGACTTCAGGGTCTGAGCTACTTAGTGCCACTTCTCTACTTCTCCCAGAGGTCATCGTCTTGATTCCCTTCCAAAGCACACACTTCACCACTGATGAAAAGATCATGGGTTAAATCGTGTATGGCCGGATTTACTCAGGAAATGTTACTCTTTGCAGGTAAGATGCTTCAGAGTAACAATTTGTTCCATTTTTCCTAACCAGAGATTCTGTAGTTCTTGAATGCACAAGGAATTCATCCCAGATGGTCACCATTTGTTATGCCCTGCATCCCCATCCCTACATTTTGCATGCAAAATGTTGGGTCCCCCTTTTTTTTTCTTTCTACTTTTGGCTCTTGCCTTGTCTTTTTCCTTTCTTTGTTTTCCTTCTCTGGGGTTTTCTTCCCCGCGGTGTTGTTTTTATTTTGTTGGTCTCTCGTGTCTCCAGGCCCGGTCCTAGAGTTGGTCATCTTTTATTGGGAGCCAGATTCTAGACTCCAAGATTCTTCACCATGATGTCTTCTTTTTCTTAAGATAATATCGTCGCATGGAATCCCTGGGCCCGAAGTCCAGAGGTCTGTCTGTCCAGAGTTTGCGGAAGGAAAGGTAACTTGCTTTTACCACGGGTATAAATAGGAATTACCTGTCATTTTCACATTTACCATAATTAAACACTTAAGCAATCTTAGTGATTTGAGAGTGATTTTACAGTGATAATCCAGTGCGAGCCATTCCAAGTTGTTTTGAATAGTTGTGAGTGGTTTGTGGTGGTAAGTGGTGATTGTCTGATGGTAGAAGCTATTGTAGAGCGTTCGTGACATGAGTTCCTCTCATTTCCCTTCTTCATTTTCAGGTTGGTGCCTTCCTTCCTTTCTTTCTTGCTTTTTGGTGTTGTCTGGTTTTCGTGTTTTGTGTTTTTTTTCGTTTCTTTCTAGTTCGTCACCCGTTGGTGGGTCGACTCTGCCAGAGGGTTGTCCACTCTCTGTGCAGCTGTAAGATAATGTAAAGGTTGTAAATATTTTGTGCTTTCTCTAGTTTTGTAAACATCCATTTTGCATTTTGTGTATATATGTAAATTTGATTTATATTGTTGTGTATCCTTTCGGTCTGCATGTATATACCATTTGGCTCTGTCATGAGTAGTGTATATTTTGTGTATATTCTGCTTGATAGTCTGTCAAGCTCACCGTGCTACATTTTTTTCTTGTTTCTAATTTTTGAGCTCTCTCTGGGTAGAATACCACCTGGTTGAAACTCGACTCTCAACCAGTTTCAACCAGGTGGTTTTCTCTCTCCTCCATAAACCAGCCTATCTTTCATTTATGTCCCATGTGCGCATTTAAATTTGCCCAAGTGGCCTTCACTTTTCGCACAATTGGACAGTTGGCTCTGCTGTCATCACCATAACTTCTATTTATTGTATACCCACGTGGCCTTGATGGCTCACTTTTTTGTGCACGCCTCCCAATAGTTAGTTTTTTGGTCTCCAGGTCTCTTGCCATCACTCAACCCACATCTTGCCTTTACTAAGTGTGATGAGACCCCTGGACCCGACTGTTGGTTAAATTTCAAAGTTTGCAAAATATATGTACTTTCTGGGATTTTGAACTAAGCTAACTTTTCAGGGAAAGCAAGCACCATGGTGGTAAGATCTCCAGACCCCAGAATAATATTTATTTATACGTTCTGACAGTCACCTTGCCTTGCAAGTTTTTAGAATAACATACTTTCAATATGTCTAAAGCTTCCACCTCTTCACCACCCGGGAGTCTGGAACTTCCCTCTACGGCGGTTACCAAAGCAGCTATCAAATCTAAAATAGAGAAGGCTCTCGAGAAATTGCCCCTGAGCATGAAATACATGAAGGATAGCATTATCATGGGCTCAAAGATTGAGGCCAAATTTTAATTCATTACCGACACCAGCGTTGGGACATGGCCTGAAATGTAGGCCTTGGTAAAAAATGATGTACATCCAACGACAGGCTGGGGATCCATTGGCCATTAAAATTGGGAATTTTGGGATCCTTAAGGAAGCTTGCTTCCCATGCTCAGTGTAGTCATCAAAGCTCATTCTCACACTTGCAGCTCACTACAATACATCCGTCTGGGCTGTCATGCTCGCAGCCCCAAAACCCACCGGGTATCCTATTCCCATGGTGTCCCTCGACCCTGATACCTTCCAGAGGGGCTTGGGAATCCCACAATTTGACAAACTAGTTGTGTTCACCTAGTTAGATGCCTTGGCCCAATTCAAGCAATTGGAGGAGGCAGCCCGTATATATATGAACAATCATTGGCTCAAGGTCCCAAAGAGGGACCCCAAGAGGATGAAATTAGAAATCCCTAGGTCCAAATTCAAAGAAAGCATCTAGATAGGGATGATAGCATTGTGTTGGGTTTTCGGGCAACAGCATGCCCGAGAATTCTCTGGTTGGATGTATTACTTCTTGCTTGGTATTAGCATGGATGGGGAATTTTTTGACTGGGCCGCCATAATTTCAAACCATGTGGACTCCTAGTTCCTTCAGATAGTCAAGAAGAAGAGGTTTTATATGACTTCCTATGTTCTGTGGGCCCTGGCACAACAATGACCCCACACCAATGGGTTACTCACAGAGGGCATACTCAGGATTGGCCCGGGCCAGAAGGCCCCTTGGGACCATTTTCCACAGATTCAATGGGAGGCTAGCTTCCCCAGTTTTTGCTGGGTAAATGATGCATTCGTTTACTACAACCTGCTCACACCCACCTGGGATGCAGAATACCGCCTGTCTATAGAGGCGATGGATTTGGTCCAGAGCTATGGCCATTACTATATATAGTTTCAATGGCATGCATACATAAGGGTTACCGGCTTCTCTGGGAAACCCTACTTGTTACCTAAGCATTGTGGGAACAAGATAATTCTTTTAGAATATTGTAGGCAGATAATGGAGCTGCATGCATTCTATGCCTTGAAGAAGGTAACAAATATTCCATTCCCAATCACTTATGGGAATTATTCATGCAATCTGGCTGCTGCCAAAGAAGCAGATAATAATCTTTAAAGCTATAACTTGGCGGAATTCTACTTGGTGCAGAAGTATTTTGATTCGCATGGCAAAATCGCGTTGGCACTTCCCCGGGGGTCAGAGCCCCATCAATATCACATGGAAGATTTCTGGGAAGATTTCCAAGATGACATGCAAGTTTGGGGACGGCATTATGTTAGAATGACCACAGGGATGATGGAAAGATTAAAAATCTGGAGATTTTTAGAAGACTTTGTTAGATTTGCTGAACTGCAAATCTTCCCAAGAACACCTACATGCAAAGACTGCTACAAGAATGAAGACAGAAGAGAGAAGAAACAGCTATGGTGGCTGATAGGCCAGAGACTGCAAAACTATGTTGCAAGAAAATAATCTTCTATTAACAATGATGAAAATAATACAATCTCCTTATGAAATACAAAGCGGTGAATCCTTATAAAGGATACTGAAACCCTAAAAGGGAAACTACTAGGAAATGGAAATTTTCCTAAGTCTAACTTAAGCAAAGAGTAGATAAACTAATAATTAACTAATTTAATTATTAGTAATACTCGACTACTCTAACACCCCCCCTTAATTGTAACTTAGGGAGAAGCAAAAAATCTAAACTACTGCAGAAAGCAAGAAAGATGGGTCCCGGCAACTAGGCCTGATCAGGTACCCAAAACAAAAAAGAGAAAAGATGTCCCAGAGAGAGGAACAAGAATAGAGCAAGAAGCATCTCTGAAGCATGTCTGAAAACTCTATCAGAAGATACTACTAGAACCCCCACTGAAGTGCATGACCAGGTAGAGAAGACAAATGTCTAAAGAGTTGATCAATCAAACCAGGAAGCAATAGAACCAACAGGTGAACCCCCCCATAATGCTAAACTGGGAGAGGTGATAGGAACACTGAAATGCAATGCCAGAAACATCTACAGAAGAAGAACCAGGAACACCAATAGTGCAACAGAAGCACACACACAGGATAAAGGGCAGTGTCACAGACACACAATATGGGCTAATGTCATGGAAGGTACGCTCACTTGACAAAAGTGGATGCACCTAAAGCGACAAATGCATCATAACCCCCCATGGCACTTTATAACAGAGTGCGAGTACTAAAACTGAATAAGGTGTACAAGATCCCAGAAAAGTAGAAGAAGGCACTTTATCTCAGTGCATTTACAGAATAAAGAATGCATCAGAAGAGCATGCAAGCTCAGATGTCAAAAAGAAGAGTGAGCTATGAACTCAGAAGAAGAGATCCCAGGACCTGTAGAACCAAGCAAACCACCAGAGGGCATAAATTGTCAAACATGGAGGAGTGAAAACCCAGAGTAGAATTTGGAAAAATAACCTCTGCCACTGAATAGCACACTGAACCAGATTTCCGATGATATCTCGTTTAAAGAAAAAGGAGTCTGGATGAGCCAGATATGGCTCCCGGAAGGCAAAGAAAGACATAAGACTTCAACAGCAAAAAACACTATCAAAACGGTAGAACCAAAAACCCTAACCCCCATCATCAAAAAGTGCACGGAAAGAGATTTTCGATGGTATATGGAAGTTAGAAAAAGACCCCTGTATGCTCCCTGTAGAGTGAAAACAGACAAGTAGGGTCAAAAAAGGCCTCAGAGAAAAAAATTAAGCCCCTGGGGCTAAAAAAAGTCTGGCCCCTGGGCGCATGCACGCTCAGGGGGCTGGGCTGAAGCCCCCAGACCCTCATGTGACCTCGCGCATAGGGAAAAATCCCCCCGGGGGCTGGCAAAAGTGGTGCCATCCGGGGCGGAGTGGAGCGGCGCAGGGAGGGGACCGTCGGGGCGGCGCGGGTCGCAGAACTGGTGGGGCGGCGCGGGCCGCAGAACCGGTGGGGCGGCGCTGAGTCGGAAGGCGGCGGGGAGCCCGGTGGCAGCGCGGAGGCGGTGGGGGCGCGCGTGCGCGCGGGTGGCTGGAGGGCCGAGCGCGGGTGGCGCTATTAAATTTAACACTGCCTGCACTGAAATAAGCGAAAAATCATTATAAAAAATGATTTTTTTTGAATTTTTTTTTTGAATTTTCTCATCCGTACGGCCCTTGGGAGGGCAAGAAAATTTTCCCAGAGGCCCCGGTGTCCAAAATGGACAAACTTTATATGGATTCTGGGGTTTTTGGGCCTTCTGGACGCA
>MU227921.1:244316-291721 GCA_018584345.1 Thuja plicata | reverse complement strand
CATCCGTACGGCCCTTGGGAGGGCAAGAAAATTTTCCCAGAGGCCCCGGTGTCCAAAATGGACAAACTTTATATGGATTCTGGGGTTTTTGGGCCTTCTGGACGCAACCGTGAGGTTGGTTTTGGTCTAAAGTGCCTCAAAAAATAAATACCCCCTAGAACCTATAAAGAATGCTAGAAAAAACCTCTAAAACCCTCAGTGCCTGTATGCTTCAACAGAATATGAACAACCGGCAGCAAGATGGCTCTGATACCATGTTAGATTTGCTGAACTGCAAATCTTCCCAAGAACACCTGCATGCAAAGACTACTACAAGAATGAAGATAGAAGAGAGAAGAAATAGCTATGGCGGCCGATAGGCCAGAGACTGCAAAACCATGTTGCAAGAAAATAATCTTCTATTAACAATGATGAAAATAATACAATCTCCTTATGAAATACAAAGCGGTGAATCCTTATAAAGGATACCGAAACCCTAAAAGGGAAACTACTAGGAAATGAAAACTTTCCTAAGTCTAACTTAAGCAAAGAGTAGATAAACTAATAATTAACTAATTTAATTATTAGTAATACTCAACTACTCTAACAAAATTCTCAGACGCTGGCTCCACTGTAGATCCTCAGTACAAAGCAAAGGGGACCAATAAATTGGCCCTCCCACCAGTGGACTGGGATGCCCAGGAAGGGCCCACTATTGAAGAGTTCACCTGTGAGGTGATTGAACGTAGCCACACCTATTTCTAGAAGGTGTGCCCCAGGAGTGTCTATCGGGCTGCCCAGCCGATACCAAAGATAACCCCAAGGGTCGGGACTTTTTGACAAGGGGAAGACAAAGGAAAAGGAATAATGGAAACTCCCATTGTGAAATAATTCCCCATAAAAGAGAAAATAAAGCAATCAGTAGTAGCCTTCCAGCAAATGAGGGAAAAGTTAATCACATGGCTGGCTACTCTAGTACTCATGACTAGACCAATTCGTCCTCCCTCCTCTCCTTCACTGGCGGCCTTGATGGTTAAGGCAATGGGGGTGGATCCAGAAGAGTAAGCAGTACTAAGGGATGTGGGGCCACCCTTAGTCACAAGAAGAAAGATGAGGCTCAACGAAAATCCCAAGGCAGAGCTGGAGCTGGGGATGCCCCAGACCCCACAAATTGAGATCCTTTCCTCCGATTCTCTAGAGCTGGAAAGAAAACTAGTGTTTGCTGATGTCCTAGCCAAGCCTCCCCCATAGGATGAATTTGATGATTTTTTTGCGACTGATGAGTTTGGGAATTTACATGGGGACATCGAGAAAATAGAGGCTGAAGTCTTGGCACAGGAAGTTCTAGAACAAGAGCCTATGTGGGAGTAGGAAGAGAAGATGGAGGAAGAGAAAGAAATAGAACAAGAAATTGCCTCTGAGGTCCCAGAGATAAAGAACATGGGAGTGCAAAAAAAACAAGGTGAACAAATGGCATCCTCTGAGGGAACCGGACCTACGAGAGCAACCGTATTCTCAACTACCATGTTCCAAATGCCATTCCTGAAGGGTACATTTGGGGAGGTAATAATTGTGGCTCAAATGCTAAATCTTGGCCCAACACCTCCCCCATTGCTGAAATACATACCAATGGAAGAGGAAATCCCAGCAACAAAGGTTGAGGAACAAGAAGAAAAACAAGAGGAAGAAATCCCCGTGGCGGCCGACAAAGACCCAGACATGGCTAAAGATACAGATGACAAGGCAAAAGAAATAAATGTCACTGATGAATCAAAAGGTATGGAGAAGGAGCTAAGAGAGACCCACACCACTGAAGAGGAATAGCATCAAGATACCAGGGAAGAACCCAAGGAATAGACTTTGGTAAATAAGCCACCCCTACCGCCACAATGGTTGGTCGAAACCAAGAAAAGAAAAGCCCTACCGACTCCCAGAGCTCATCTCTCCCTGGACGAGATGATGGCTCAAGCCCAGGAACCACCGAAGGCCAAGAAAGCTTGGACGGATCATACTCTTCAAACCGAGCCAGGCGGAGCAATAGTTGTAGTGGTAGAAACGCCTCCCCCAGATGCTGACAAGGCAACTGCCGAGGCTGGAGATTACAACATCACAGAGATATCACTGGGAAAGAGGGGAAAATAGGGTGAGGTAGACATGTTGAAGGAGGCGGCTAAGGTAGTCGAAGCCCGTTATGAAAAAGAGGCCCAAAGGCTCAAGGCAGAAAAGGAGAAAATTGCAAACCTTATGGGATTGCTGACTGAGCTGGCCCGGCCCATCAGTGTCATTCCTCCAGAGGCCTCCATGTCTGATGTGCCACTACCACAAAGTGACGTAGATTCATTAATGGGGATGAAGAAGAAGGCCCAAGTGGTAGATGAGTGGGTTTCTCCACAAGTAGGGAACGTCTGGCATTTCCTAGTATCCACCCTCCCAGACTTATATGTAGCTTGCCATGTGCTATGTGCTACATCAGGCTGAGAAAATCATCGAAACATGGGAGGGAGATATCAAAAATTACGAGGCATGGAAGGTGGAGCTAGAGTAACACCTCTGCCTTGGGGAGGAGATTGTCTCAAAATCTAGAATTTTGGGAGAGGAGTCATTTGATTTTGTGAGAACCCAACACTCTAGACTTGACCTCACATTGGAGGTAATCAAGTAACTGGTGGGGACTCTGCAGGAGAAAATCAACACAATACAATATTCTTTTAATTTATATAAGGCTTTTGTTATGAAAGTCTTCGGGGCTGATCCTTTCAGCATAGACACTTGTACACCAGAGGAATACATCTTTGGGAAGTTTGATGAGATAGTAGAATCAAGATATCAATCCCTAGAGGGAGTAGATGGTGCCCAGATGACAAGAATAACTCATATGGTACTCAATGGCCATGATGCGGCAAACATGGCCGATGAATTCAAAGGGAATGTTCCAGACCTGGGGGTACAAATTGAGGTGGCTAAGTACCAACAGGCTGGTCTTAAAGAAATTGATGAAGATGGAATCTCCCTCCTCCTCCAAACCTTCAAACACAATAAGCAGCAGTAAAGATTCTCTGGAGGCCAGAGAAAACCCAAGCATTTTGTATTCTTTATTCTTTTGAAATGTAAGTTCCTGGATCCTAGAGTTTCAGATCCCATATTTTGTATTCTTTAAAGGGACCCGTGTCCCAGTCCCTGAGGTCGACCGATCACTTTCAAGCATTTAATAAAGGTTGTCAGAGGGTAGTTGGGTACACCAAAGTACGTTGGATCAACGAGAGGCTCTCTGATGAATGGTCTCCTCGAGGCGTCGCCTAAGGTGCACACCTGGCGCATTGGAGACAGGGTGCCATATTTCCCATTTATGAGGCATGTAGCCTCGATCCCTGGGGGATTTGATTTCTTCCTTCTCTTTCTCGGCTCTCTTCTTGAGGCCGATTCTTCCACTCCATCCTCTTGTCTTATTATTCTGACATGTTAGACCTTCTCTGTCTCAAGGTCCTTTGTAAGGTGGTGTAGGTAGTACCGGCCACCGAATATTGTATTTTATGGCAAAATTTAAAATAGGGTTAGGGTTAGGGTTAGAATAAAATGTGTATAAATAGTAAGTCCAGCCCTTTTCCAAGGGTCAAAAAAATTGATGATTTTGTAGTCCATAGTAATAGAAAAGAAATATTTTCATTTCAGTTGTAGATCTCAATGCTCCTTGGTCTTAAATGCTTTCAGTAGTTAGATGCTCCCTTGGAGCCGCCATTGTACCATGCACCAGTGCTTGCTGGAAGGAATGTTAATGAAGAAGAGATGGTTCTTGCAATGACGTTGTTGGCACTTTATCTTCTAAGTTAATGGTATTTTATGTTTGATGTTCTTCATGTCTTCTGCTCTGATATTTTAAGTAGACTAACGACCTCCTTCCCCTTGCTACTGATCAAATATGAGCTGATGGTTGTGTATTTCTTCAGTATTTAGTGTAGTATATCAGAGTATTATTGATGTATTGAATGATTAAACATAACTATATGTAGATGAAATACTTCTAACCCTACAGGATCTTTTTCAGTTTATTTGCTAAGTGTAGAATGCTTGGAGAAACCCCACCTTCCTGAATCTCTGGAGAGAATGAGTTGAAGAAACCAGCTATCCCCATTGAAAATAGTCACATCTCCCAACTAAGCCTCGCATTGTAAAGACCCGACCCTCAAGTGCTTGGAGGCCCGTGGAATCTCATTTCCCTGGATAACCTTTGCAGGCGAAGTTGGCCGATACCCCGGTACTCGGTGACAACTTATATCCACTGGCGGACCCGGTCACCAAAGTCCCATCAATAGTATAGATTTGACTTTTATAGGTTCTACTTCAATTCCTTTTGCTGAGACAATAAATCCGAGGAGCTTTCTTGATTGGACCCCAAAGGCACATTTCCTGGGATTGAGCCTGAGTTGAAATTGCTCTATACAATCCAATATCTTTCTTAAGTCATCAATATGTGTATCCCATTCTTTTGATTTAGCTAAGGTGTCATCCACGTAATCCTCCATTTTTTTATGCATCATATCATGGAATATAGTGGTCATTTCTCTTTGATATGTATCACATATATTCTTTAACCCAAATGGCATAACATTCCAGATAAAGGTTCCCCATGCGCATGCAAATGTGGTCTTCTCTTGATCTTAAGGAGTGATTTTAATCTAATTATAGCCTCAGAAACCATCCATTAACGAATACATTTGGTAGCCTATTGTGAGGTCTATGATCATATCAATATTAGGAAGTAGAAAATCATCCTTAGGACATGACTTGTTTAAGTCCCTAAATTTTGTACAGATCCTGATAGATTTATCTGATTTAGATACTAGGACCACATTAGAAATCCATCCTGCATAAGCGATGACTCTGATGAATCCAACTTTCAATAATTTCTCTAGCTCTACTTTTACTAGTAATGCAACATGAGGATGCATCTTTCTAAGTTTTTTTTTCATGGGTTTGATCCCAGGAGCTATAGATAAGTGGTGCATTATCAATTCAGGATCCAGCCCATGCATATATGTGTAATACCATGCAAATTTGATCTTTTTCTCTTTTAGAAACTCTGTGAACTGTGTCTTCTCCTCATTTGAAAAAGATTGTGCTATGTGAACTATTTGAGGATCTTTAGTCATGCCCAAGTTAACTGGTCGTATTGGCTCTATCAAAACTGAAGATCTTTCTTGAAAGTGCTCAGGGGGGATATCAAGGATCTCATCCATTAGCACCTCTGAGAGGTTTTCACCATCAGATACATCTTTTGTTTTTACTTTTTTAGAATATGATACTGTCACAACATGGTTTTCACCATCAGTTATTTTCTTCTTTTTATTTTTGAATTTGTGACTGAGAAACTTGGTATCCTCCTGTGACATGTTCTCGCTCCTTGCTTTGGTGGAAGAAGGGTAAGGTTCACAAGCATTTTGATAGAAAGCCAAAGTGTAGTCATTGGGGAAGTCTAGGGTAGGAGTAGGATCTGTATTATTCCAATCAATTAGGTCTGAGTTTATCAAAGACAAGGAGTCAGATTTTGGGAAGGACAGCATCGTGTCAGCATCAAGACTATTAACGGACATGACATGTTTGGTTAAGTCTATCTCATCGATGTTTAGATCAATAAGAGTCAAATCATCATTATCAAAGTCATTGTTAGTTATATGTGGACCAAACTCTAGTGACTCATTAGTGGAACTTTCATCTTCATCTCTCCATAAAAGGAGACTCCTTGCATGTAGCCTCTGAATTTTGTCTAGGTCTAGGAGAATACCATTTTCTTCATCATTAAGTGGGGGAAGGAATTCCTCCTCCGCTTCAGGAATATCAACACTGTTAGGAGTAGTGTTAGAATGTTCTTTGTGTGTTGATGGAGCTGCAAACATGTGAATTACATCTATTTCAATGTCCTCTGTGGCAACAGATATCTCATCCCACTAGTAATCATGTGAGTCAGTTACTTCGTCATCAGACTTGTTTAAGAATTTAGCAATAGTTACCTAATGTACTCTATTGGCCACTTGTAGATAAAAGTGTGGTAAGTTGAGGACATGTGAAATTCTAACTAACTGCCCCCAGTTAGGATTTAAATCCTGTTGTCAGAGTGTATCTTCAGTAGCTGTTGCGGCCAATCGTACTATTGGATTGTCTTCTGTTGTTTCTTCTACCTCTTGAATAGGATTTTGTGCTAACAAAGGCACACGAAGGTCTTATGGTACCTCAAAGCTTAGTACATAGTGTTCTCCTTGATATTTTGGATTCTCCATACCAACATGTAATAATATTTCATAGGACTATTGTTCTAGTTCTGTTTCTTCTGTTTCATCACTCCCTTTGTTAGAAACTGGACTATCGCTTGAAGGAGGGTTTTTAGATTTTTTATTGAAACCTAGTCCTATTTTATCTTTAGTATCCCTGAATTCCATGTGTACAGGTTCAATGAGTCCCTTTCCTTTGTCTCCTAAAGGTCCTTTTCATTTATATCACATTTGTTTAAGTAGGTCATATCCTTTTCCATACTTCTCCGGGGATATTCCCACATGTTTTACCTTAGCTTCCTTTGGTTCTCCTTTCTAAAGCTAGGCCAAGACTACCCGTTCTTCTGTGTTATCTATAGAAGAGGTGGATTCCTTAACCATGCCAGTTTCTTTGTGGATTTTTGGCATTCGAGATGCAGTAGGTGTGAATGATGAGGAAGGTTTTCCATAGGATCTTGGTGATACTGAAAGTTCTATTAGTGACGGGGTCATGTCCAACTTGTATTCTCTCCATACATGTTTCTTCAAGTTTTAAGGTCTTTCCAAAGCCTTTCATAACCATGTCTTTGGTATTCTCAAGAACAATCTCATCTATAGCTTCCTTTTTATGTGGGACCATACTACCTACCTTAATATTGTTACAAGTATAATTGGCATTTGTAGGAATTGTCACTTCCACCCCATTATGTGGGAATTTGATACATTGGTGGAAGGTAGATGGTACAGCTTGCATTTCATGGATCTAAGGTCTCCCTAACGGTATGTTGTAAGCCAAGGGTAGATCCAGAACCTCACATATAAAATTCCTTTCAATTGGCCCGACTCTAATGGGTAGAAAAAATAAGACCTTTAGAGGATCTCTCTTCCTCATCATAAGCTTTGATAGTGATTTTGCTTCTAAAATCATTGTCTATTCTGAGAGACCCAGTTTCTTGATTAGATTAAGGGTAAAAAAATTCAATCCTACACCTCCATCTATCAATACACATCTAACACAAGATTTATGAATGAGGACTTCAATATGAAGGGGTTGGTTATGCAGATGTGTTAATGATTTTTCATCCTCTTCAGAAAAAGAGAGGTAATGTGGCGCTGAGATGTGATTAACTATTGCTTGGAATTTGTCTATATCTAGGTCCTTTGGCACATTTGCGGCATGTAGGGCTTGTTAAATAAATTCCCTATGCACTGAGGAGATTTTAAGAAACTCAAAAATGGAAATTTGAGTAGAGGTTCATTGTGACTGATCTACCAAGTTATACTTTGCTGCGGGAATAGTAACTATTTGTTTTGTCACTTCCGGTTTGGGGATAGTGATAATGGATACTTTGGAAGTTGCGGTTGGTTTCGATGAGGATATGGGTCCTTTGATTGTGACTTGTGCTTAACTTCGGGTCACCGCATTTGATTGAGAAGATGTGTTTTGAACACCCTTTATAGTGACCACATTAATTGATTTAGTTCTAATGTCTAGCATGTTGATCACATTATCATTTTTAGAGCAGGCGTAATTCACCTCATTTCCTTTTTCCTTTAGATGCTTCCCCTTTCTCGTAATTAGGGAATGGTTTGTTAAATGTTGTATGATCTTCATTAGTGGTGTGTCCTTCCACTTTGATCTTGCCTCCTTCAATAAGGTCTTGAATAACATGCTTGAGTTTAAGATAATTATTAGTCTTGTGTCCTTTCTTTTTGTGAAAGACATAGTAAGAATTGTCATCCCACCACCTTGGTTTGACTTCCGGCTCTCATGGTTTGGAATCTAGGATTGTAAGAACTTTGTTGTCTAATAGTGTCTTCAAAGCAGTCTGAAGAAGCTCTCACAAAGGAGTGAATGTTCTTTGAGGCTTGGAAATCCATGGTCAACCTTTGTTATTCTCGTTGTTTTCTTTAGGTATGGAGGTTGTTACCTTGGCATCTTTACTTGCTTGCATGCTATTTGTTAGATTGAACACCTCAGGTTTAGGATTAACATTAGAGGCATCTACTACTCCATAATTAACAACATTTTTGTTTTTCTTTGACCGCTTAGGTTTGCTAGAGTTGGTAGGTTTGTTTTCACTTTGGAGAGTGATTTCTCCCTTTTTAACCATGACTTATGTGATATGGATGGAATTCTTGATCATCCTATCAAAGCTAGGGTAATATTTAATTTGCAATGCGTAGCTCAACTCAGGTATCAAGTTATTAACAAACATTTCCTTCTTCTTAGATTAGGGAATAGCTCTTGAATATCTTGCAAAGATTTTCCTCAATCTTTGTAGAAAGTGTGTAAAGGATTCACCGGTCTTTTGTTTAGTGTTACACAGATCCATCATAGTGACATCATGTTGTAGATTATAGGAGTAATGTTGGAGAAATCATTGAATTAACTCCTCAAAATTTTTTACCTTAGGTGTAAGCTTTGAGAACCACTCCATGGCGTTTCCTCCTAGGCTTCTTGGAAAGATTCATATGAGGTATGTAGGTTCATACATGTATTCTATGCTCAGAGCACAAAATTCCCTCACATGGTCATGTGGGTCAGTCTCTCCCGTATATTTGTCATATTTTGGCCTTGCCATGTTGGGAGGAAATGGGACCATATTAATACTCTTATCAAAAGGAAATGGACAAATGGAGTCCAAAGAGTATTTCCTTTTCTGTTTAGCCTTCTCCTGTTTGAGAGTTGCAAGCTCAGTTTGCATCAAGGTTAGTTGTTTGGAGAGAAAAGATATAGGAGTTGACACCTCCTTTTCTTTTAGTTTTTCAACATCACAATCCTTAGGTAATTTTATGCCAGTGGATGCTGGATGGAGAAAGTATTTCTCTTTATCTTCACCAATTATCTTTTCCAACATCATTTGGAACTTCTTGCTCTGTTTGAGTTTATTGTATTCTTCTTCAGTGATATCTTCCTCATTGTTTGAACCAAACAAAGGACGGTCAAAGTGTTGTTCTTCTTCATCGTCGCTATCTTTGTGATTTTGGTTCTTATCATTTTCGTATTCCTCAAAGGCCTTACTCCATTTGTGAGTGGGTTTTTCCATTTCTGGAGAGTCTAAATCGAATAGGGGACTGCAAGATGTTTCTCCTTGTTGAAAGTGTAGTGATCGAGGAGGTACTTCCAATTCTTAAGAAGTGTACTTGGTGTGTCTTGTGTTAACCATGTATTTGTATCTTGACTTTGTCAAAGTTTCCCAATAGTGTCAAGTAGAATCTCAAATCATTCAAGTGAGTGTCTCTAGGTAGAGGTGTCGTTTGTGTTTTGGTGGAAGTAAATGATTCCAGTGTCAAAGGGTTAGAATGCCCTGATAGTGAGCTAAGAATCAAGTTGTTTTGAAAAGTAAATAGACCACACGTATTGAGACTGATTATGAGAAATCGACAGGACATGCAAGGTAGACGTTTGAAAAAAAGTTTTGACACAGTCATAGGGAGACCAGAAAAGACAACAAGGATAGACTAAAGAGCCAAAAGGGTATCCAAATCCACTGAGGTTTTCTGAGAAACTAATCTACAAGTGCCCGAGCTTCTAGATGCGAGCCAAGAAATACAAGATATGAGCCTTTGATGACCCAGATGTGAGCTAAGAAATGTAGGATGCAATCTTTCTCCCTAAATGTGACATAATGTTGACTAGATACAATTTAGGATACCAGATACGAGCTAGCAAATACAGGATATGATTTTCTGATATTTCTGTCAGACTTTGTCAGTTTCATAAAATGCATTTTGAAAGTTTGTGAATTGTGTTTGATTGCAAATTGTGTTATGAGGCATTCTTGTGTGTGTAAAACACATGTACTCCAAGGATTGAATTTTTTTTCTTGTTTTGAATGATTTATCTTGTTAGTGATCTTTCAAACATATCAAGCAGATTTGCATTGTTAGAGGAACAAACACATCCTTATGCCCTATTTCCTAGGTAGAGGACAAAAATCCTTTCTTGTTACCTTAGGTATACACTCAAACGCTGATCATAATATGGCCATCACCAAGCATGCATTGGCTCCAGTCATGATGTCATATTAGCCAACTCCAAATGCAAGTGAGGGCACGATATGATGAGTGTTTTGGGGCAATTACTTTTTGCCTTGCACAAGGATTATCACCCTTTCGAAGATGAATCGGGTAGTTAGACTACAATGTTCATTTTTTATGATAGGGCAATCCATTCAAAACTGTCTCCCATAGAATTGCACAAGGCAAAATTGAGGCATAGAGCCCTATGTAAACAATTTTTAAAATTTCTTATAAAAGCTTTTAAACTAATAAAATTTCCATGAACACACAATCTACAATAACTATTAAAAAAAATCTGCTAAAGACATAATCGATTATATGAAATAATGAAAAATACATTTTCAAAAAATCATAAAACTCAAATACAATAAATCTAATTAAAATTAATAAAAATGGATATAAAGTCAACAATTAAATAAGACACGAAAAAAATGTCCATTTCATTTTCAAGAAAACAAATCAATTCACAATGAAGTTATGATAGCACTAAATAGTATGTAAAACTCTCATTGAAATCAAACGTAATGTGGAACTAAAAAAAGACCTAAACTTATATCAGTATCTGGAAAAACTAGAGTTGAGAAAAGATCTAAACTTTGATTTCTATCTAGAGAATGTGGAACTGAAAAAAATCCCTAAACTTACATCAGTCTCTAGAAAAAATGGAGTTGAATTATGAGCATCCATCTCATATGTCACATGTTAGGGTTCCCAATATGAAATCTATAGCGGGTTTAGTCCCTTGTAAATTGGGCCCTCTATCCAATCCTTGTATCTTCCATCAAAATTCACAAAAATAATGTCAAGAAGAAACTTCATGAAATCAGAGTCATCTACACTGGCCATTATGTGGCATCCATGATGCTTTTCAGCAAGTTTTTCTGTGTGCTTAAACAAATGGAGATAATTTCTAACAGCGTGCCTCAGAACTTCAAGCATTTGCTCTTTCCTCAGTGCTTTCAGCAAGATTTTAGCTTTATGTACTTTTATTTTCTCCAATTTTTGTAATCCATCTTCACCTTTCCTTTTGTTCCTCGTCCCCTCCATTGATGTATTACTTAACTCAATTATTTAGTTGTCGAATATGGTTGATAGTTTCCAATTTATAGATGAAATTATGTTTAGATAAGTAGTTTGATGCTCTATCTATAAATAAAAGCACGCATTATTTGTTATTCTAAATTTAGGACAGTATTGAGACCTCTCCTACTTTTTTTTATTTGTATGCTTTATTTTTCATCATTTATACCTAAAAAAGACATGCAGCAAGTAAGCAAAGGATTTGAACTATATTAGTCATGTCATTTATCTGTTGTGATTTTATTTTTTTATGAAGATTTTCTTTCTTAACTACTCTTTTCAATTTTTAAGCATCCACTTTTATTATCTTAAATGTACACAAATACTAATAGTTCACTTCCCCTGCCACTATAGGGAACACCTCTCGAGAATAATCAAATTCTACCATTCTATTAAAAACAATATCGTAAATTATCACAAATAATCGCACAAACAAAAACAAAATTTAAGCTTTCCCTCGACATTGCATGGTATAGAAGGCATGCAATTGGAAGAATAATTACTAATGTGGATGCAAATATTTTCATCAATTATGTTATATTTATTTCCTTCGTTGCATATAAAATCGAGAGAACTCGGTAATCTGCCATTTAAAACTGTTTTAATTTTGTATAAAATCAGTGGCGTTCAGAATTATGTTCTTATAATACAAAAAGTTTAACAATACAGCATTATTGTAAAGTAGCAATAATATCTTATTACATATATGATTAGATTATAATAATAAGTAGATTTAATTATATTATTTTATTTTATAAATTTTGTTTAAAATGAAATAGCTTTGAAAGAGTGTTGAAAGATCAAGTTTTGTTGAAGACAAAGCTCTAAAAAATATACATATTGCTCAATACAACTAAAATTTAAAAAATAATTAAATTTTATCAAATATTTCTAAATAGTTGCATGAAATTTTGAACTCACCAAAGACTTGAAATATTAATAACAAAATAGCATTAATTAAAAAACTTTTAAAATTTAAGATAATAAATTAATAAGTCAAAAGTTGGGTTTTTTTTTTTTTTATGCAGGATTGACAAGTTGCAGGTTTGAAGGGACCTATTGCTATTTGAATATCTTCTTCGTGGTTCTTCAAGTTCATGTTTTGGCTTCACTACTCTCTTTACCCCGGTCTAACAAATTTGTGCTTATTTATAATGTATTATTGTTTCCAGCTGGGACTTGGAGTTCCATTATCTGAATTTTAGGGTTTTTTTGTAACTAGCTCTGGCACTAAAACACTCGCTAAAATCAAACGTAATGTGGTACTAAAAAAGACCTAAACTTAGATCAATATCTGGAAAAACTAGAGTTGAGAAAAGATCTAAACTTTGATTTCTATCTGGAGAATGTGGAACTGAAAAAAGACCTAAACTTAGATCAGTCTCTGGAAAAACTGGAGTTGAATTATGAGCATCCATCTCATATGTCACATGCTTGGGTTCCCAATATGAAATCTGTAGTGAAGATAGTCCCTTGTAAACTGGGTCCTCTATCCAATCCTGGTAGCTTCCATCAAAATTTGCAAAAATAATGTCAAGAAGAAACTTCATGAAATCAAAGTCATCTCCACTGGCCATTCTGTGGCGGCCACGATGTTTTTCAGTAATTTTTTCTGTGTGCTCAAACAAATGAAGATAATTGCTATCAGCTCACCTTAGAACTTCAAACATTTTCTCTTTGTTCAATGCTTTCAACAAGATTTTAGTTTTCTAGACTTTTATTTCTCCACTTTTTCTTCTCCATCTTCACCCTCATCCCCTCCATTGTTGTCTTAATCAACTCAATTATTTTACTGTCGAATATGGTTCATAGTTTCCACTTTATAGATGAAATTATGTTTAGATAAGTAGTTTGATGCGCTATCTATAAATAAATGCATGCATTATTTTTTATTCTAAATTTAAGACAATATTGATACCTCTCCTACTTTTTTTATGCTTTATTTTTCATCATTCATACCCGAAAAAGACATGCAGTAGGTAAGTAAATAATTTGAACTATATTAGTCTTGTCAGTTAACTGTTGTGATTTTAATTTTTTATGAATATTTTATTTCTTAACTACTCTTTTTCGATTTTTAAGCATCCACTTTTTTATCTTAAATGTACACAAATACTAATAGTTCACTTCCCCTGCCACTATAGGGAATGCCTCTTGGGCATAAAAAAAACTCTACCATTCTATTAAAAACAATATCATAAATTGTCACAAATAATCTCACAAACAAAAACAAAAGTTAACTTTTCCCTCGACATTGCATGGTATAAAAGGCATGCAATTGGAAGAATAATTACTAGTGTGATGCAAGTATTTTCATTAATTATGTTCGGTTTATTTCCTTCATTGCATATAAAACATAGAGAGCTCGGTAATATGGCATTTAAAATTGTTTTAATTTAGTATAAAATTGACAACGTTCAGAATTATGTTCCTATAATACTAAAGTTTAACAATATAGAATTACTATAAAGTAGCAATAATATCTTATTACATATATGATTAGATTATTAGTATTTTTATGTTTTCAAATTTTGATAAAAATATTATTTTTTATTTAAAAATAATATTTATATAATATTTAATTAAAAGTTTGTAAAATATTAATGAGTAGATTTCATTATAATATATTATTTTATAAATTTTGTTTAAAATGAAATAGTTTTGAATGAGTGATGAAAGATCAAGTTTTGTTGAAGACAAAGCTCTAAAAAACATACATCTTGCTCAATACAATTCAAATTTCAAATATAATTAAATTTTATCAAATATTTCTAAATAGTTGCATGCAATTTTGAACTCACCAAAGACTTGACATATTAATAACAAAATAGTAAGATAATAAAAATAATATGTCAAAGAAATAATTATTAATAAAATTATATAAACAAATTTTAAAATTTCTTATAAAAGCATTTAAATTAATAAAAAAATTATGAACAAACAATCTACAATATCTACAATATTAGTGGATACCCCACTTTTGCTTAAAAATATATATATATATATCTACTAAAAAACTTATGCTAAGGCCGTAATAGATTATATGAAATAATGACAACTACATTTTCAAAAAATCATAAAACTCAAATACAATAAATCTAAATAAAGTTCATAAGAACAAATCTAAAGTCGGCAATTAAATATGACACTCATAAAAATGTCCATTTTCTAGACAAAAGCTCTGTAATGTGTTCGGGAATTGAAAAAAGTCCTAAACTTAGATGTGTATCTGGAAAAAGTGGAATTTAGTGAAGACATAAACTTCGATTTCTATCTGGAAAAGGTGGAATTGAAATAAAATCTAAACTTAGATCAGTCTCTGGAATAACTGGAGTTGATAAAAGATCTAAACTTTGATTTCTATCTCGAGAATGTGGAACTAATAAAAGACCTAAGCTTAGATCAATACCTCAAAAAACTAGAGTTGAGAAAAGATCTAAACTTTGATTTATGTCTGGAGAATGTCTAACTGAAAAAAGACCTAAACTTAGATCACTCTCTTGAAAAATTGGAGTTGAATTATGAGCATCCATCTCATTTTGAATTGCAGGCATTGGGAAGTGCAGAAGTTGCATTACAGAGGCATGTTTGGGTTCCCAATATGAAATCTATAGCAGATTAAGTCCGTTGTAAACTTGGCTCTCTATCCAACCCTGGTAGCTTCCATCAAAATTTGCAAAAATAATGTCAAAAAGAAACTTCATGAAATCAGAGTCATCTCTATGTTTGTGAATTAGTGCACCTGTTATCTGCAACACGACACTTCAATAGATCGTTATATTAGTGAAAACTTATAAAAATAAAGGGTTTGAAGCTAAACACTAAAACTGATATATTGCTTCCTATCTAGGAGGATTTTGAAGAATGTCATAATCATGCCCTCAGATTATGCACAAATCAGTGACATATACAACCTAAGAATGGAAGATTTGAATAAAAACTAATCTCAATGATTAAGAAACATGCATATTAACCCTAAAAATAAAGATAATAACAATGCATAACATTAAATCTAAGATGCAATATGGATTTACAAGTAATCTAAACAGCATAACAATGCTTTTAACTCTGAAAAATTAAGGCCATTTGAGCTCAAAAATTCAACTTATTTATAGAAGAAATGAGGAAAGAGAGGGGGGAGAAGGGTCATTAATGGAGGTGTAAAAACCATTAATGAGGTGTAAGAGGCATTAATACCAAAGGCATTAATGATACATGGGCTTGAGGAATCTCCATTAATGATGCATTAATGAGAGAAATTAAGAGGCATGGTGAGGGGTGTAAGTCCAAGGTTGAGAAGGTGGACTTAGAGGGAGTCAAGCTTAAGAAAGTTGACTTTCTCAAGTGGGTTGAATTCCTAATCACAAAATTAGGAATGTGACAACATTAGGAAGTGGGTTAGGATAGATTTAAGATTAGGCTTAGGCTTAGCATGGGGGGAATAGGTTGGGATGGGTTTGAACCTAGGGTTAAGGTGGTTGAGATAGGTTAGGTTAGGGTTAAGGGGAATATTAATGAAATGGATTTTAATTAACATATTCATTCAAAAATAGGGAAATTAGTTATTTAAGCGTTTGATTGCTTTAGATAATTAATTAGGACTATAGCCAATTAATTAGATTAATTTAGGCTAGAAGATAGGCTTTTGCAAGTGATTAGATATAATTAAGGATTTATTTCTTTCCTTTTAAATTAATTACCTTATCCAATTGTTGATTTGAATTGATTTGATTGGCTTAGGTGATTAATAAAATTTAGTGATTAGATCACTTAGGAGATTAAATTTTTTTTTAATGAATTATGCCAGCCGATTGAAGAGTTGTCTAGACATAACTGGGGGTAGGATCACACTTAAAGAAAATAGGGTCTATGGTCTGAGCAGACCAAATTAGGGTGGTTACATTTTCCCCTCTTTGAATTGATATGCGAACAGCGCATTGATTCAAAGAAATTTTTTGATGTTTGACTTCAGAAAGATTGAGAATTCCACTCATGATCAAACAAAATGCCTAATGAGATCAATCTCGCACTTGATTGAACTAAACTGGTAGAATTGACTTTGAACTTGGTTGTCGTACAAAGGTCAATAAGAAAATATCTTAAAGATACCAATTCTAAACTTGGTTTTCGTCCAAAGATTGACAATATTGATTCTGAACTTGGTTGTCATCCAAATGTCAGTATGAAGCTGTCAGGAGCTTAATAAGAATCTAAGAAAAATTAGACATACGATATCCAGCTTGTGAGAACCAAAGCCTTCGATCCAACAGTTCTGACTTAGTCAAGGAGTCATCATGCCTTTAGTTTTTTTATAATGAAGTCATTTTTAATATTTTTTCGAGCAAGAATTTGATTAATGATAGTGTGATCATGCCCCCTCAGGAACAAAATCGAAGGAAAAATAATAAAATACCTCTATTGAAAGAACTTATCACTTGCATGGAATGGTTAGGTCAAGAAAGAATGGATTAGAAGAAGTGAAGAAACAGGGGTGTGTTAAGAATAAACACACGAGAACCAAGTTAATGAAATTAAAATGTGAGTGGTGGGATTGATAAATTGATGTCAGACCAAGATGTTGATGATTAATGTTTGAGTTGATAGATTTTCAGAACAGATGGAGCAATTCTGAATTTTCAAGAGCTGTCACAAAAATTTTATTGTATTACGTAAAATGCCTTAGGTACCTTCGATTTGGTTCCTGATTGATCAAAAGGAGAACATAAATGGAGTTTCAGTTTCCTGGAAGGAGTTTTGGAACCCCTAAATAGCTCAAAAGGCCAACATATATCTCAAAAATCACTCTTTTACTATTCATTTTCACTTTTACCCATAGTAAATTCTAGAGCTCTTCAGAGAAGATGGTGGTCCCGATCAGGAAGCATCATTTTGAGCTTAGCCGTCGACATCAGTGCTTGGCTGACTACGCACCTCTAGTAAGTACTCATAAAAATACCTTGTGAATTTTTTAATTTTCATTTTCATGCTTTCTGGTAGTTTTTATAGCCTTGTGAATTTTGGGTCGAATCCGGGATTCTGGATCGCACCCTGTTAAACCAGTGTCGCATCTGATTTTTTCTGGATCGCACCCTGTTGTCCAGGATTCTTGTATTGCATCCAAAAAATTTAGGATCACATCCTATTTTCCCCATTTTACATTTGTATGCAGCAGTGTAGGATACAAAATTAGGGTTGTGTCATACCCTATCATTTAGGATCGTACCCAGTTTTTGGGGTTGCATCTGAGATTTCTAGAATCGCACCCAGAATTCTCCATCGCATCCTATTTTTCTAGGATCGCATCCGAAAAAAGAGATCACACCCTATATAGCCAGGAGCACATCTCATTTTTAGACTTAGGATTTTTCTCAACTGTGAATCATCTTCTTTCTGCAAACCTTGAATTACTTAGTTGATTATGTTTCTGTGTTGGTATCATAGAGAGAGCACTGATTTATCTTTGTGTAAAATAGGTCAAGTTTGAGGTAGTAGAATTTCAAGGGACATATCTAGGGTGTGCTCTTGCCTAGGTCTGATAGCTAACAGATGATGACCAGGACATAGTGGCCCGTGTAGGATTATGATCACTGATTGATTTACCTGATATTGGGGTAAATCGAGGGTTGTTGACTGCTCTTGCCGAGAGATGGCACTCAGAGCAACACACCTTCCATCTCTCAACCGGGGAGATGAGAGTCACACCAAAGGAAATGTGGCATATACTTTGATTTCCAGTGATGGGTCACGAGGTGCGATTTGAGGCAACTTTTGTCATTGCCATAGGTGCATCTCATTGATTCTTTACAGATGATAAGTTATTTCTCAGAGACATATTTCATGGGATTACATCTGTGATCATTGTGATCGTCTATCTATATACTTTATGGGACTGATAAGTGGCATCCTAATGCCAGATAGGGGATAGCACAGATTTCTTGTAGGATGGGTGGATATGCTTGAGCAGATGGTCGTATCTGGATGGAGATTTGCGTGGGCTAGTTGTATTCTTACCCACATCTATAGGGAGCTTCATGAGATTATTTATCAGTATACCCAAAGCATGACTATAGGGATCTTGATTATGCAAATCTAGGCCTAGGAGCACATCCCAGTGACATGGCCCATTGTAGACAGGCAGTGAGCACCTGAGCGGCCTTATGTGTATATGTATGCATGTTTGATACAGCAGCCCCATCTAGGCAAGGTAGATTATTGGTGGCGTCTTTTTGATGATATGATAGTTGTAGTATGGTAGTCATACTTGGATTTTGAGGAGTGGGCCTCTGATGGGAGACAAGTTCCATTTTTCTTCTAGAGTAGGTACCTGATCAAATGGACTAGATACATCATAGAGTGTTTCGTACATACTCGTGTATTGAGATAGTTTGGCCAACGATAGGGCAGGAGTTAGGATTTGATAGTATATGCTCAGATTTGTGATGAGACACCATTTTGGGGCCCTTTGCTAAGGTATGAGACTGTACACAAGGAGATCAGAGATATGGTCAAATTTTATTGGGATCTTTGGCTTGATGTTGCAGATGCAGGCTATTCAGATGGATATGTAATAGAGATGCTCCAGCATCCATTTCCACAGTTTACAGTTCCTAAGGAGGCCATTCCTCGTATTGAGGACCCTATCTATTATGATCCTAACAATCACCCTGTCAGAGGTAGAGGAGGATCACAGAGAGATAGGGGTGTTGGGGGTAGGGACAGATGACAAGATGGTTGGTGGGATAGTAGACGAGATGGTAGATGCCCTCCTACAGATGATGGGGATGATGGTGGAGATGACAGGGGTGGCGGAGCTGTAGGTGGTATTGGAGAGGTGCCCAGTGGCAGTAGAGAGGGTTGGTGCACCCACTTTAGATTTTTTTCTCCCACGATGGATCTAGGGCCTTTACTCACAGGGGAGCAATAGAGACAGTAGCAACAGTGGAGGCCACAAGACAGGTCACAGGATAGGCCCTCAGGGAAGAATTATGGGAGGGGTTCTGGTAGGGACAAAGATCCCTTATCACATTACGAGCAGGAGAAGGAGTTTCTTAGGGCTAGGATCACTGCATTAGAGGCTAGGCTCACCATAGTAGATGCCAGGATCATGGTAGAAGATGCTTTGCTTGCTGATAGAGATACACAGTTGGAGAGGCTCAGATCAGAGAGAGATACATAGGCTCGGACTACAGTACACCAGGCACAGAGAGTGATGTATTATTATGCTTTATATCATGATGCAGTACCAGAGGGGCAGAGATCCACATCTTTCTCATGGTTGGCACAATAGTCAGAGGGGGCCATGCCAACTCCAGCAGCTCCATTTGTACCACCTCCTCCTCCTCCAGATCAGGGAGAGGGGGGAGTCAGAAATGATTTTTTCCTTTGTCATATATTTTTGAGATCATATTGTAGATTTGGATCCTTCTAAGATCATTCCTTTGTACGATGACACTTTATACATGTATATCTGATTCATCCTGACACTCCGATACTCTTTGTGTAGATTTGTGCCATAGTTTTGATTTGTACCATAGTTTTTGATGATATATATTTGATGTAGTTGTTTTTTATTTTGACATGTTTCATGAGTTCTCTTTTCTTTGATAGATGTTGTTGCACATGTGATTAGGTTTATCTTGGTCTCATGATGAGTTAGATTAGATGATGACATCATTTATGCTTATGTGATTTATTACTAATATAAATGTGTTTCAAATGATACTATGTGAATTTGCAAATGTATGTTTTTGAGTTTTTCTTATGCAAGTAAAAATGTATGGATGCACTTAGGATGTAGAAATAAATGTAATTCATAAATGTTTTTTTGTATTTCTCTTTTGTCTCATTTTATGAATGCAAAATTTATGCTATGGATGTGCAATGATATGAATATCAGTAATATTGATTTGATGTGATTAACTTGGATTTAGAAGAAAATTTAAATCATTTTGAGCTCAAATTTTGTATGCTTTTGTTTCTTTCAAAAATGAATCATACAATCCATAAATGCAGCTATATGCAAACTCTTAGGACTTGTCACTGATTTGTAGATATTGTAACATTTTTATCATCATTGTAATTTTTTTGGAATGGATACCCCCTGATAGTACAACCATCACTAATACCCACTAATATTATGAAAGTATGAATATTATTTTTTTATTGGATGTATTGTCAAAAATAGACTTAGGCATCAAGGCATAGAAGCCAGGATAACAAATTAGTCACCTTCCTTTTACTATATCAGAATCTTTGTAAGGTAAGATATTGGACCTGCAATGACCTTGAAAATTCATATCCTTGGGTACATTATGCTTCGTATACCTTAGTAAGAATCTGAGTTTAGAACAACAGACAAGGAAATCATTTCAGCCTCACCGTAGTTTAAACAGAACAAAGATCAAGATATATGCGGCTATCCACTCATGGTGGCATCTCTTACCATAAACATCTAAGTTAGGTGAAATTTATAGGATCATTTGGAACAATCACCATACGTAGAAAACCAAGAAAATGTTATGCCCCCTGTCCTTGCGACTCTTTGTCTTTGTGTAGACGTCATGGAGTAACTCAGAAGACATAACAACCATCAATTGAGAATCATTCAAAGAAAAGTCATAACTGCTTATATACCCCTAGTCAAAGCATCATCAGAACATAAAAGAGTTATAATCAAACCAATATCAAACTATGTTTAAATAGTATTGAGAAATACTATTGATTCATCTGTCAAGCGCAATAGAGATTCATCAAAAAAACATGGATTTCAAGCAATATGTATTCCATGTCTCTGTATTTTTCTCATTTGCAATCCAATGTGGGTCTTAGGAATACCGTTTTAGGTTAGTGCAAGGTTTGTGCCAGATAGATGGTTTGAAAAGATGCACCCATGTTTCGTGAAAGTAATAGTTTGGTGAAAGCATCGAGTAGCATTGTGTTACAAGACAAACCATCCTATGACAACCTAGCAGACGCAACCTAACATGCCATAAAAAGATGCCCCCAGTGTAGAATGATTTGTTCCCTAAGATAGAAATGTAAACAAATCCCAAGCAAGGATAGGATATTTGTAAGGAAACAAAGTGAAATTTTAGCACGGGTGTAATTGTGAAGGCCTAGTATCATAAATGTGTTGATAGATAGAGCGCAGAATACAAGTGACACCTGATTGCCAGGTTTTCACCACTTGGCAAAATGTTTTCACTCTTTTTGCTACCAAGATGCCTATTTTACGAGGTTGTCATCAAGGCACTTTCTCTTTTTCAATTTTTTTTCTATTTTTGCTTTTTTGAATGTTTTTGTAGTATCAAGGTGCCTGTTTTCTAGGTTTTCACCAAGGATACCTTTCTTCAGGACTTTTTCCACTATTTTTGGATTTCTTCAGGATCAATTTTCTAATTTTTTGAGTTTTCACTGTACAGGCTCTGCTAGCCAAATATCAATCGTAGAACCGCTTCAAATGTATAGTATTAATGGGATCTAGGAGAACATCTCCCTCATCCAAAGCTAGTTGATAAGCTCCAATCCCAAAAGTAGCAGTGATAACATAAGGTCCCAACCAATTAGGTTCAAACTATCCTTTCTATTCTCTGTTAGGTTAGTTTTTAGGATTTTCCTTTAGGATGAGATCTCCCACCTGAAATTTTCATGGTTTGACCTTTTTATTGCATCCTTTAGACATTCATGTGTGGTACACCTTTAAATAATTGAATACCTGATGCCTGCGCTCATCAAGTAGGTCTAAAGAATTTACCCAATCGATGTGATATTTCTCATCAGTAACAAGACCTTGTAAAGATATCCGCAAAGATGGGATTTCAACCTCAATAGGTAGTACTTCTTTAGCACCATAGACTAGGGCAAATGGCGTGGCTCCAGTTGGTGTTCTGATGCTTGTTCTGTAGGCCCATAGTGTCAGATTTAGTTGTAAATGTCAGTCTCTGCCAAACTTACTCACATTTATATGTAGGATCTTGACAATATTCATGTTACATGCCTCAACCTATCCATTACCTTGAGGATAATAGATTGAGGAGAAATTTTGAGTGATGTGGAACTGTGCAAAGGTCATCAATGTCTTGGTTTTTAAATTGGTCCCTATTATTTGTTACAATTAAAGAGGGTATCCCATATCTAAAAATAATGTAGTTCAAAATGAACATAGCCACCTGTTTGCCAGTGGCTTTGATTAGTGGCACGGCTTTGACCCACTTTGTGAAATACTCAATGGTCGTAATGATGAACTTGTATCCATTTGAAGAATTAGGATATATTTGTCCAACCAAGTCAAAGGCCCATTGCTGAAATGGCCAATGTGTGATAAATGGTATGAGTTCTCTGACTGGAGCATGGATAAGGTTTCCATGTGTTTGACATTTATAACATGTTTTGGAAAATTGAATAGCATATTTTCCATTGTAGGCCAGTAATAGCCTACTCTGAGCAGTTTCTTTGCTAGTGAAAAGTCATTTGAATGTGATCCACATACACCTTTGTAGACTTCTTTTAATGCATGATCCAACTTTTTGTGTTCCAAACATCTAAGAAGTGTATCGTCGAGACCTCATCTATATAATTTATTAGTTATGATGACATAACGCGATGCTATCCTAATCAAGGCTCATTTTTCATTCTTGAATAGATCATTGGGAATAGTTTGGTCAGATAGGTAAGCAATGATCTTAGTATACCAAGATTGGTCTTGGGTGTTCAAAGCACAAATTACTTGGTATTCAGGGGTATCAAAGGCTAGATAGGGTAATTATTCCACCAAAAAGTCATAGCAAAATTGATGTTCCTCCAGTTGTAACATGGATGCCAGTGTAGCCATAGCATCTATAGCTTTATTCTATGATTTGTGTATCTGCTGGAACGTAATGAAGACAAAGTACTTCTTCAAGTCATCAATGAGTTGTTTCTAGGGCATCAATTTCTCATATTTTGTCTGATAATCTCCATTTACTTGATTGATAATGAGTTGGGATTCACCATATACGTGTAACTCTACAATCTTCCATTCCATAGCAAGTTTAAGATCGTTTACCTATGCTTCATATTCAGAAATGTTAATTGTGCATTGAAACATCAATTTGTAGGACTTGGGTATCTTGTAGCCTTGAAGATTCATGAATAGAACTCCCTCTCCAAAGCCTTGTTGCATGAAAGAACCATCAAAGTACATATTCCACGAATACTCATCTAGATGCATGATTGTCTCATCTAGGAACTCAATTCTTAAAGGTTCATCATCTTGGAGCGGTGAATCAGCTAATTGATCTGTGAGGACTTGTCCTTTAATAGCTCGTATGTCCACATATTCAATGTCAAATTCTCTCAGAATGAGGACCCACTTTGCTAGACGTCTTGTTAATGTTGTTTTTCTTAGGAGGTACTTCAAAGGATCTATCTTTGCAATGAGCCTTACTGTATGTGATAGCATGTAATTTCTCAATTTTTGTGATGCAAAAACAACTGCTAAGCATGCTTTCTCAATAATGTTGTAATTGAGTTCATAGGAGACTAGTGTTCTACTGATGTAGTAGATTTCTCTTTCTTTCTTAGTTTCATCCTCTTGTGCTAGCAATACTCCCAGTGATGTGGCTGTAGCTAAAATATATAGGAGTAATGGCCTACCATGAATGGGTGCCATAAGAATAGGAGGAGTATCCAAGTACTATTTTATTTCTCTGAAGTTAGCTTCACAATGTTCATCCATTTGAAGGTGACACCTTTATGTAGCAATATTGTAAAGGGTTGTGCCATATCCATAAGTTGTGGCATAAACCTTCTTATTGATTGGAGTCTCCCTTTTAATGTCCTCATTTGACTAATGTTGCATGGAGGAGTCATTTATAGTATAGCTTTGACTTTTGTAGGGTCTACTTCAATTCCTTTTGCTAAGACAATAAATCCGAGGAGCTTTCCTGATTGGACCCCAAAGGCACATTTCTTGGGATTGAGCCTGAGTTGAAATTGCTCCATACGATCCAATATCTTTCTTAAGTCATCAATATGTGTATACCATTATATTTATTTAGCTAAGGTGTCATCCATGTAATCCTCCATGTTTTTATGCATCATATCATGGAATATAGTGGCCATTGCTCTTTGATATGTAGCACCTTCATTCTTTAACCCAAATGGCATAACATTCCAGCAAAAGGTTCCCCATGTGCATGTAAATGTGGTCTTCTCTTGGTCTTAAAGAGCAATTTTAATCTGATTATAGCCTGAGAAACATCCATTTATGAATAAATTTGGTAGCCTGTTATGAGGTCTATGATCATATCAATATTAGGCAATGGAAAATCATCCTTAGTACATGCCTTGTTTAAGTCCCTGAAGTTTGTTCAAATCCTGATAGATTTATCTGATTTAGATACTGGGACCACATTAGAAATCCATCCTACATAAGCAATGACTCTAATGAATCCAGATTTCAATAATTTCTCTAGCTCTACTTTTACTAGTAATGCAACATGAGGATGCATATTTCTGAGTTTTTGTTTCATGGGTTTGATCCCAAGAGCTATAGATAATTGGTGCATTATCAATTCAGGATGCAGCCCACGCATACCTATGTAATACCATGCAAAGTTGATCTTTTTCTCTTTCAAAAATTCTGTGAACTGTGTCTTCTCCTCATCTGGAAAAGATTGTGCTAGGTGAACTATTTGAGGAACTTCAGTCATACCCAAGTTAACTGGTTGTGTTTACTCTATCAGAACTGGAGATATTTCTTGAAAGTGCTCAAGGAGGATATCAAGAATCTCATCCTTTAGCGCCTCTGAGAGGTTTTCACCATCAGATACGTCTTTTGTTTTTACTTTTTTAGAATCTGATACTGCCACAACATGGTTTTCACAATCAGTTATTTTCTTCTTTTTATTTTTCAATTTGTGACTAAGAAACTTGATATCCTTTTGTGACATGTTCTCACTCCTTGCTTTGGTGGAAGAAGGGTAAGGTTCACAAGCATTTAGATAGAAATCCAAAGTGTATTCATTGGGGAAGTCTAGGATAGGAGTAGGATTTGTATTAGTCCAATCAATTAGGTCTAGGTTTATCAAATACAAGGAGTCATATTTTGGGAAGGACAGCATCGTGTCAGCGTCAAGACTATTAACTGGCATGACATGTTCAGTTAAGTCTATCTCGTCGATGTTTAGATCAATAAGAGTTAGATCATCATTATCAAAGTCATTGTTAGTTATATGTGGACCAAACTCTAGTGACTCGTCAGTGGAACTTTCATCTTCATCTCTCCATAAAAGGAGACTCCTTGCTTGTAGCCTCTAAATTTCCTCTAGGTCTAGGAGAATACCAGTTTCTTCATCAATGAGTGGGGGAAGGAATTCCTCCTCCGCTTCAGGAATATCAACACTGTTAGGAGCGGTGTTAGAATGTTATCTGTGTTTTTATGGAGCTACAAACATGTGAATTACATCTATTTCAATGTCCTATGTGGCAACAGATAGCTCATCCCACTTGTAATCATGTGAGTCGGTTACTTTGTCATCAGACCTGTTTAAGAATTCAGCAATAGTTACCTGATGTACTCTATTAGCCACTTGTAGATCAAAGTGTGGTAAATCAAGGACATGTGAAATTGTGACTAACTACCCCCAGTTAGGATGTAAATCCTATTGTCAGGTGTATCTTTAGTAGCTGTTGCAACCAATGGTACTGTTGGATTGTCTTATGTTGTTTCTTCTACCTCTTGAATAGGATTCTGTGCTAACAAAGTCACACGAAGGTCTTGTGGTACCTCAAAGCTTGGTACATAGTGCTCTCCTTGATATTCAGGATTCTCCATACCAACATGTAATAATCTTTCATAGGACCATTGTTCTAGTTATATTTCTTCTGTTTCATCACTCCCTTTGTCAAAAATTGGACTATCGCTTGAAGTAGGGTTTTTAGATTTTGTATTGAAACCTAGTCCTGTTTTATCTTTAGTATCCCTGAATTCCATGTGTAGAGGTTCAATGAGTCCCTTTCCTTTGTCTCCTAAAGGTCCTTTTCCTTTATATCCCATTTTTTTAAGTAGGTCATATCCTTTTCCATACTTCTCATGGGATATTTCCACATGTTTTACCTCAGCTTCCTTTGGTTCTTCTTTCTAAAGCCAGGCCAAGACTGCCTATTCTTCTATGTTATCTACAGAAGAGGTGGATGCCTTAACCATGCCATTTTCTTTGTGGTTTTCTGGCATTCGAGATGCAGTAGGTATGAATGATGAGGAAGGTTTTCCATAGGATCTTGGTGATACTGGAAGTTCTATTAATGACGGGGTCATGTCCAGCGTGTATTCTCCCATACCTATTTCTTCAAGTTTTAAGGTCTTTCCAAAGCCTTTGATAACCATGTCTTTGGTATTCTCAGGAACAATCTCATCCATAGTTTCCTTGTTATGCAGGACCATACTACCTACCTTAATATTGTTACAAGTATAATTGGCATCTATAGGAATTGTCACTTCCACCCCATTATGTGGGAATTTGATACATTGGTGGAAGGTAGATGGTATAACTTTCATTTCATGGATCCAAGGTCTCCCTAATAGTATGTTTTAAGCCAAGGGTAGATCCAAAACCTCACATATTACATTCCTTTCAATCGGCCTGACTCTAATGGGTAGAACAATAAGACCTTTCGAGGATCTCTCTTCCTCATCATAAGCTTTGATAGTAATTTTTCTTCTAGAATCAATGGTCTGTTCTAAGAGACCCAATTTCCTAATTAGATTAAGGGTACAAATATTCAATCCTACACCTCCATCTATCAATACATGTCTAACACGGGATTTATGAATGAGGACTTCGATATTAAGGGGCTGGTTATGCGGATGTGTTAATGATTTATCATCCTCTTCAGAAAAAGAGAGGTAATGTAGCGCTGAGATGTGATTAACCATTGCTTGGAATTTTTCTATATCCAGGTCCTTTGGCACATTTGTGGCATGTAGGGCTTGTTCAAGAATTTCCCTATGCACTGAGGAGATTTTAGAAAGTCAAAAATGAAAATTTAGGCAGAGGCTCATCGTAACTGATCTACCAAGTTATACTTTGATGCAGGAATAGTAACTATTTTTTTTGTCACTGCTGGTTTGGGGATAGTGATAATGGGTACTTTGGAAGTTGTTGTTGGTTTTGATGAGGAATTGGGTCCTTTGATTGTGACTTATGCTTGACTTTGGGTCACCGCATTTGATTGGGAAGATGTGTTTTGAACACCCTTGATAGTGACCACATTAATTGATTCAATTTTAATGTCTAGCATGTTGATCACATTATCATTTTTAGAGTAGGTGTAATTCACCTCATTTCCTTTTCCATTAGATGCTTCCCCTTTCTCGTAATTAGGGAATGGTTTATTAAATTTTGTATGATCTTCGTTAGTGGTGTGTCCTTCCACATTGATCTTGCCTCCTTCAATAAGGTCTTGAATAACATGCTTGAGTTTAAGACAAGTGTTAGTCTTGTGTCCTTTGTTTGTTTGAAAGACATGGTAATAATTGTTATCCCACCACCTTGGTTTGACTTCTAGCTCCCATGGTTTGGAATCTGGGATTGTGAGAACTTTGTTTTTCAATAGTGTCTTCAAAACAGTCTCAAGAGGCTCTCCCAAAGGAGTAAATCTTCTTTGAGGCTTGGAAGTCCATAGCTGACCTTTGTTATTCTTGTTGTTTGCTTTAGGTATGGAGGTTGTTATCTTGGCATCTTTACTTGCTTGCATTCTATTTGTTAGATTGAACACCTCGGGTTTAGGATTAACATTAGAGGCATCTACTACTCCATCATTAACAATGTTTTTGTTTTTCTTCCACCACTTAGGTTTGTTGGATTTGGTAGGTTTGTTTTCACTTTGGAGAGTGATTTCTCCCTTTTTAACCATGAATTCTGTGATACATATGGTATTCTTGATCATCCTGTCGAATCTAGGGGAATCTTGCATTTGCAATGTGTAGCTCAACTCAAGTATCAAGTTATTAACAAAGATTTCCATTTTCTTAGATTTGGGAATAACTCTTGAATATCTTGCAAAGATTTTCCTCCATCTTTGTAGAAAGTGTGTAAAGGATTCACTGGTCTTTTGTTTAGTGTTACATAGATCCATTATAGTGACATCATGCTATATATTATAGGAGTAATGTTGGACAAATTTTTGAATTAACTCCTCAAAATTTTTTACCTTAGGTGTAAGCTTTGAGAACCAATTTATGGCATTTCCTCCTAGGCTTCTTGAAGAAGCCGCATGAGGTATGTAGGTTCATGCATGTATTCTATGCTCAGAGCATAGAATTCCCTAACATGGTCATGTGGGTCAATCTCTCCCGTATATTTGTCATATTTTGGCCTTGCCATGTTGGGAGGAAATGAGACCATATTAATACTCTTATTGAAAGGAAATGGACAAATGGAGTCCAAAGAGTATTTCATTTTTGGTTCAGCCTTCTCCTATTTGAGAGTTGCAAACTTAGTTTGCATCAAGGTTAGTTGTTTGGCGAGAAAAGATATAGGAGTTGACACCTCCTTTTCTTTTAGTTGTTCAACATCATAATCCTTAGGTAATTTTATGCCAGTGGATGCTAGATGGAGAAAGTATTTCTCTTTAACTTTGCCATTTATCTTTTCCAACGTCTTTTGGAACTTCTTGCTCTGTTTGACTTTATTGTATTCTTCTTCAGTGATATCTTCCTCACTGTCTGAACCAAACAAAGGACGGTCAAAGTTTTTTTCTTCTTCATCATCGCTATCTTCATGCTTTTGGTTCTTATCATTGTCATATTCCTCAAAGGCCTTACTCCATTCGTGAGTGGGTCTTTCCATTTCTGGAGAGTCTAAATCAAACAGGGAACTGCGAGATGTTTCTCCTTGTTGAAAGTGTAGTGATCGAGGAGGTACTTCTATTTCTTTAGAGGTGTACTTGGTGCGTATTGTGTTAACCATGTATTTGTATCTCAACTTCATCAAATTTTCCTGATAGTATCAAGTAGAGTCTCAAATAATTCAAGTGAGTGTTTCTAGGTAGAGGTGGCATTTGTGTTTTTATGGAAGTAAATGATTCTAGTGTCAAAGGGTTAGAATGCTAGGAATCAAGTTGTTTTTAAAAGTGAATAGACCACATGTATTGAAACTGATTGTGAGAAACCGATAGGACATGCAAGGTAGACGTTTGAAAAAAAGTTTTGACACAGCCATAGGGAGACCAGAAAAGACAACAGGGACAGACTAAAGAGCCAAAAGGGTATCCAAATCCACTAAGGTTTTCTAAGAAATTAATATGCAACTATCCACTATGCTAGATGTGAGCTTCTAGATGCGAGCCAAGAAATACAAGATATGAGCCTCTGATGACCCAGATATGAGCTAAGAAATGCAGGATGTGAGCTTTCTCCCTAATGTGACATAATGTTTACCAAATGCGATTCAAGATACCAGATACGAGCTAGGAAATATAGGATAAAATTTTTTGATATTTCTGTCAGACTTTATTAGTTTCGTAAAATGAATTTTTAAAGTTAGTGAAGTTTTTTTGATTGCAGATTATGTTATGAGGTGTTCCCGTGTGTGTAAAACACATGTACTCCAAGGATTGAATTTTTTTTCTTGTTTTGAATGATTTATCTTCTTAGTCAAATTTCAAACATATCAAGCAGATTTGCATTGTTAGAGGAACAAGCACATCCTTATGCCCTTTTTTCTAGGTAGAGGACAAAAATCGTTGCTCGTTGACTTAGGTACACACTCAAATAATAATCAGAATATGGCCATCACCAAGAACGCAATGGCTCTAGTCATGATACCATATTATCCGACTCCAAACACAAGTGAGGGCATGATATGATGAGTGTCTTGGGGCAATTACTTTTTGCCTTGCACAATGATTATCACCCTTTCAGAGATGAATTAGGTAGTTAGACTACAATGTTCGTTGTTTATGATGGGGTAATTCATTTGAAATCATCTCCCATAGAATTGCACAAGGCAAAATTGAGGCGTATAGCCCTATGTAAACTATTTTTAAAATTTCTTATAAAAGCTTTTACATTAATAAAATTTCCATGAACACACAATCTACAATAACTATTAAAAAATTCTACTAAAGCCATAATCGATTATATGAAATAATGAAAAATACATTTTCAAAAAAATCATAAAACTCAAATACAATAAATCTAATTAAAATTCATAAAAATATATATAAAGTCAACAATTAAATAAGACACTAAAAAAATGTCCATTTCATTTTCAAGAAAACAAATCAATTCACAATGAAGTTATGATAGCACTAAATAGTATGTAAAACTCTCGTTGAAATCAAACGTAATGTGGAACTAAAAAAAGACCTAAACTTATATCAGTATCTGGAAAAACTAGAGTTGAGAAAATATCTAAACTTTGATTTTTGTCTAGAGAATGTGGAACTGAAAAAAGCCCTAAATTTAGATCAGTCTCTAGGAAAACTGGAGTTGAATTATGAGCATCCATCTCATATGTCACATGTTGGGGTTCCCAATATGAAATCTGTAGTGGATTTAGTCCCTTGTAAATTGGGCCCTCTATCCAATCCTTATAGCTTCCTTAAAAATTCACAAATATAATGTCAAGAAGAAACTTCATGAAATCAGAGTCATCTACACTAGCCATTATGTGGCATCCATGACGCTTTTCAGCAAGTTTTTCTATGTGCTTAAACAAATGGAGATAATTTCTATCAGCGTGCCTCAGACCTTCAAACATTTTCTCTTTGCTCCAGCAAGATTTTCACTTTCTGAACTTTTATTTTCTCCAATTTTTATACTCCATCTTCACCTATTATTTTATTCCTCGTCCCCTCCATTGATGTATTACTTAACTCAATTATTTAGTTGTCGAATATGGTTGATACTTTCCAATTTATAGATGAAATTATATTTAGATAAGTAGTTTGAGGCTCTATCTATAAATAAAAGCATGCATTATTTGTTATTCTAAATTTAGGACAGTATTGAGACTCTCCTACTTTTTTTTATTTGTATGCTTTATTTTTCATCATTCATACTCGAAAAAGACATGCAGCAGGTAAGCAGAGGATTTGAACTATATTAGTCATGTCAATTACTTGTTGTGATTTTATTTTATTATGAAGATTTCCTTTCTTAACTACTCTTTTCAATTTTTAAGCATCAACTTTTGTTATCTTAAATGTACACAAATACTAATAGTTCACTTCCCCTGCCACTATAGGGAATGCCTCTTGAGCATAATAAAATTCTACCATTCTATTAAAAACAATATCGTAAATTATCACAAATAATCTCACAAACAAAAACAAAAGTTAACCTTTCCCTCGACATTGCATGGTATAGAAGGCATGCAATTGGAAGAATAATTATTAATGTGGATGCAAGTATTTTCATCAATTATGTTAGGTTTATTTCCTTCGTTGTATATAAAATGGAGAGAACAAGGTAATCTGTCATTTAAAACTGTTTTAATTTTGTATAAAATCAGCGGCATTTAGAATTATGTTCTTATAATACAAAAAGTTTAACAATATAGCATTATTGTAAAGTAGCAATAATATCTTATTACATATATGATTAGATTATAAGTATTTTTTATATTTTCAAATTTTGATAAAAAGATTATTTTATGTTTAAAAATAATATTTATATAGTATTTAATTAAAAGTTTGTAAAATATTAATGAGTAGATTTAATTATATTATTTTATTTTATAAATTTTGTATAAAATGAAATAATTTTGAAAGAGTGTTGAAAGATCAAGTTTTGTTGAAGACAAAGCTCTAAAAAATATACATATTGCTCAATACAACTCAAATTTCAAATATAATTAAATTTTATCAAATATTTCTAAATAGTTGCATGCAATTTTGAACTCACCCAAGACTTGAAATATTAATAACAAAATAGTATTAACTAAAACACTTTTAAAATTTAAGATAATAAATTAATAAGTCAAAAGTTTTGTTTTTTTGTATGCAGGATTGACAAGTTGCAGGTCTGAAAGGGCCTATTGCTATTTGAATATCTTCTTCGCGGTTCTTCAAGTTCAGGTTTTGGCTTCACTACTCTCTCTACCCTGGTCTAACAAATTTGTGCTTATTTATAATGTATTATTGTTTCCAGCTGGGACTTGGAGTTCCATTGTCTGAATTTCAGGGTTTTTTTGTAACTAGCTCTGGCCATGGGAGGATTAATCTTATTGTATTCTCATATCAAGACATTTTGTAATAAGTATGGGCAATGATCAGAGTTTTTCTTCTTGGTTCTTTTCTCCGAGAGCCCTTTTGAACCAATTTTGTGTGTGTGTGTGTGTGTGTGTGTGTGTGTGTGTGTGTGTGTGTGTGTGTGTGTGTGTGTGTGTGTGTGTGTTTGTGTGCACGCGCGCGCGCGTGTGCAAAACACTCGTTGAAATCAAACATAATGTGGTACTAAAAAAGACCTAAACTTAGATCAGTATCTAGAAAAACTAAAGTTGAGAAAAGATCTAAACTTTGATTTCTATCTGGCGAATGTGGAACTGAAAAAAGACCTAAACTTAGATCAGTCTCTGGAAAAACCAGAGTTGAATTATGAGTATCCATCTCATATGTCACATGTTGGGGTTCCCAATATGAAATCTGTAGCGAAGATAGTCCCTTGTAAACTGGGCCCTCTATCCAAACCAGGTAGCTTCCATCAAAATTTTCAAAAATAATGTCAAGAAGAAACTTCATGAAATCAGAGTCATCTCCACTGGCCATTATGTGGTGGCAACGACGCTTTTCAGCAAGTTTTTCTGTGTGCTCAAACAAATGGAGATAATTGCTATCATCTCACCTCAGAACTTCAAACATTTGCTCTGTGTTCAATGCTTTCAACAAGATTTTAGTTTTCTAGACTTTTATTTCTCCACTCTTTGTTCTCCATCTTCACCTTTTCTTTTGTTTTGCATCCCCTCCATTGTTGTGTTACTCATTTCAATTATTTTACTGCCGAATATGGTTCATAGTTTCCACTTTATAGATGAAATTATGTTTAGATAAGTAGTTCTATGCGCTATCTATAAATAAAATCATGCATTATTTTTCATTCTAAATTTAGGATAGTATTGATACCTCTCCTTTTTTTATGCTTTATTTTTCATCATTCATAACCGAAAAAGACATGCAGTAGGTAAGTAAAGAATTTGAACTATATTAGTCATGTCAGTTAATTATTGTGATTTTAATTTTTTATGAGGATTTTATTTCTTAACTACTCTTTTCAGTTTTTAAGCATCCACTTTTTTATCTTAAATGTACACAAATACTAATAGTTCACTTTCCCTGCCACTATAGGGAATGCCTCTTGGGCATAATAAAAACTCTACCATTCTATTAAAAACAATATCATAAATTGTCACAAATAATCTCACAAACAAAAACAAAAGTTAACCTTTCCCTCGACATTGCATGGTATAGAAGGCATGCAATTAGAAGAATAATTACTAGTGTGATGCAAGTATTTTCATCAATTATGTTGGGTTTATTTCCTCCATTGCATATAAAATGAAGAGAACTCCGTAATATGTCATTTAAAATTGTTTTAATTTTGTATAAAATTGATGACGTTCAGAATTATGTTCCTATAATACTAAAAGTTTAACAATATAGCATTACAGTAAAGTAGCAGTAATATCTTATTACATATATGATTAGATTATTAGTATTTTTATGTTTTCAAATTTTGATTAAAATATTATTTTTTATTTAAAAACAATATTTATATAATATTTAATTAAAAGTTTGTAAAATATTAATGAGTAGATTTAATTACAATATATTATTTTATAAATTTTGTTTAAAATGAAATAGTTTTGAATGAGTGATGAAAGATCAAGTTTTGTTGAAGACAAAGCTCTAAAACACATACGTCTTGCTCAATACAACTCAAATTTCAAATATAATTAATTTTTATCAAATATTTCTAAATAGTTGCATGCAATTTTGAACTCACCAAAGACTTGACATTTTAATTACAAAATAGTAAGATAATAAAATAATATGTCAAAGAAATAATTATTAATAAAATTATATAAATAAATTTCAAAATTTCTTATAAAAGCATTTAAATTAATAAAAATTTCATGAACAAACAATCTACAATATCTACTAAAAATCTTTTGCTAAAGCCATAATCGATTATATGAAATAATGACAACTACATTTTCAAAAAATCATAAAACTCAAATATAATAAATCTAATTAAAATGCATAAGAACAAATCTAAAGTCTGCAATTAAATATGACACTCATAAAAATGTCCATTTTCTAGACAAAAGCTCTATAATGTGTTCGGGAATTGAAAAAAGACCTAAACTTAGATGTGTATCTGGAAAAAGTAGAATTGAGTGAAGACATAAACTTTGATTTCTATCTGGAAAAGGTGGAATTGAAATAAAACCTAAACTTAGATCAGTCTCTAGAATAACTGGAGTTGAGAAAAGATCTAAAATTTGATTTCTATCTCGAGAATGTGGAACTAATAAAAGACCTAAACTTAGATCAGTACCTCAAAAAACTAGAGGTGAGAAAAGATCTAAACTTTGATTTATGTCTGGACAATGTGGAACTGAAAAAAGACTTAAACTTAGATCATTCTCTTGAAAAATTCAAGTTGAATTATGAGCATCCATCTCATTTTGAATAGTAGGCATTGGGAAATGCAGAAGCTGCATTGCAGACGCATGTTGGGGTTCCCAATATGAAATCTATAGAAGATTTAAGTCCCTTGTAAACTTGGCTCTCTATCCAACCTTGGTAGCTTCCATCAAAATTTGCAAAAATAATGTCAAGAAGAAACTTCATGAAATCAGAGTCATCTCTGTGTGTGTGTGAATTATTGCACCTGTTATCTGCAACATGACACTTCAATAGATCATTATATTAGTGAAAACTTATAAAAAGCAAGGGTTTGAAGCTAAACACTAAAACTGATATATCGCTTCCTATCTAGGAGGAATTTGAAGAATGTCATAATCATGCCCTCAGATTATGCACAAATCAGTGACATATACAACCTAAGAATGGAAGATTTGAATAAAAACTAATCTAAATGATTAAGAAACATGCATATTAACCCTAAAAATAAAGATAATAACAATGCATAACATTAAATCTAAGATGCAATATGGATTTACAAGTAATCTAAACAGTATAACAATGCTTTTAACTCTGAAAAATTAAGGCCATTTGAGCTCAAAAACTCATCCTATTTATAGAAGAAATGAGGAGAGAGAGGGTGGACAAGGGTCATTAATGGAGGTGTAAAAACCATTAATGAGGTGTAAGAGGCATTAATGCCAAAGGTATTATGAGGCATGGGCTTGAGGAATCTCCATTAATGATGCATTAATGAGAGAAATTAAGAGGCATGGTGAGGGGTGTAAGTCCAACTTGAGAAGGTGGACTTAGAGGGAGTCAAGCTTGAGAAAGTTGACTTTCTCAAATCGGTTGAATTCCTAATCACAAAATTAGGAATGTGACAACATTAGGAAGTGGGTTAGGATAGATTTAAGATTAGGCTTAGGCTTAGCATGAGGGGAATAGATTGGGATGGGTTTGAACCCAGGGTTAAGGTTGTTGAGATAGGTTTGGTTAGGGTTAAGGGGAATATTAATGAAATGAATTATAATTAATATATTCATTCAAAAATAGGGAAATTAATTATTTAAGTTTTTGATTTCTTTAGATAATTAATTAGGACTATAGCCAATTAATTAGATTATTTTAGGCTAGAAGATAGGATTTTGCAAGTGATTAGATATAATTTAGGATTTATTTAATTCCTTTTAAATTAATTACCTTAGTCAAGTTTTGATTTGAATTGATTTGATTAGCTTAGGTGATTAATAAAATTTAGTGATTAGATCACTTAGGAGATTAAATTTGTTTTGAATGAATTATGCCAGCCGATTGAAGAGTTGTCTGGACATAATTGGGGGTATGATCACACTTAGGGAAAATAGGGTCTATGGTCAGAGAAGACCAAATTAGGGTGGTTACAATCTCCACTGGCCATTCTGTGGTCAAGACACTTTTCAGCAAGTTTACCTACATGCTCAAACAAATGTGGATAATTGCTATCAACTCGCCTCAGAACTTCAAACATTTGCTCTTTGCTCAGTGCTTTTAGGGGGATTTTAGCTTTCCAGACTTTTATTTTCTCCACTTTTTGTACTCCATCTTCACCTTTTCTTTCGTTCCTCATCCCCTCCATTGTTGTGTTACTCAACTCAATTCTTTTTTTACTTTGAAAACTACACAGAATAAGCTTCACAATTATTTTTACTATCGAATATGGTTCATAGTTTCCAATTTATAAATAAAAGCATGCATTATTTTTAATTCTAAATTTAGGACAATATTGAGACCTCTCCAACTTTTTTAAATTTTTATGCTTTATTTTATATTTGTTTTAAATTGTAAATGTTGGATTCTTTTTAATTTCAGCTTTTTATTATTCTATTATACAATATAATTATATTTTTTTAATTTTAATTGTTTTAAGTTATAAATGTTAGATTTTTTAATTTTATTTTTTTTAATCTTGGTAAGCAAAGTACTTGAACTATGTCTATTATTGCAGTTAACTGTTGTCATTTTATATATTTTTTAATTACGTGAGTGTTCAATGTTAGATTTTTAAAAAAAATATAGGTTTTTATTATTCTTTTATAAGATATAATTATATTTTTTAATTTTAATTTCTTTTATAATGTATTAGAAAGAATTATAAATGTTGAATATTTTTTATTTTATTTTTTTCAATTTATAAGAGAGGACTATAAATGTGGAGTTTTTTTTAGTATTTTTTTCAATCTATAAGAAATAACTATAAGTATTAGAGTATCAAAATGAAGATTTGGTTGTATTATATATAACTTTGAGAATCAATAAAAATAGGATTTAATATCTTGAATGATTTCAATACTTTGACAACATATTCACGAATTCAACTCAAAATAACTATATCATTTAATGTTTTATTTTTTCTTATATTATAAGAACCACAAAGTCAAAGGATTGAAAGCACTTAATCACCAATAAACATTGTTAGCAATTAATTATTTGTTAGAAGGTATAATGTGTGCTTTTAATATTTATTTATGTTTTTGTGTATTAATTAATTATCTATAGACCATCTTTGAATTGATTGATATTATCCCTAATGCTAAAAATTGTTGATGCTTTTACCTCAAATATTGATGAATTTTGCACTAGTCCACTTTGTCTCTGTATTCCATTGTGCACATTTTCCTTAATTTTCCTTTCCTCTTATTGAAGCCCACAACATGATGTAAAAAAATGATTTCATAAAAAAATTAAATTTAAAAAAAATCTATTTAATCTTAAATCTTTATTATAAATTTCCAAGGCCTAGATTTCACTTCTTAGGAAAAATAATTTCTATGAATTTTAATTAATTATATTTTTAGGAAAGAAAAAAATAGAAACTTTAATTTCACAATAAATCTGATGCAGTGCCAAGATCGGAGAATCCCCAAAAGAGATGCCCAACCTCGCAGCTAACCATAAATAACAAAAATATTTAGAGAGACTACATGATCCAGAGATATATTCGTAAAAAAACCAAGTACGTGTTGGGTTGTGAGGCCTTCCTGGTTATGGTTGATTGCAATCAAAAAATAAATGCTCTCAGTCTTCATGCTAAGCTTCTAACTGATCATCCTAACTTTCTTCCCTCCTCTCTAAATGATCTACTGACTCTATAAAAAGAAAATTGCACAACAGGTTAGCTAAAAGTTACATTCCCCAAGAAGGAAACATATTACAAATATAGGTCCTGACCAAAACATATCAATGATCCATGATCGGTAAAATAAATAAGAGTTGTCATAGGGAAAACTCCTCCAAGGAATAAATAACCACATAAAAAGATCACAACAGCTAATAATCTAGGAATCTTGAGCACAACACAAATCTCAAGAATATCCTCACTGATCATGAACATGTTACCCATTACCAGAAGGAGAAGGAAATATTGATGCTCGATCAACATAAAGAGATGCGATAATAGGAGAATGATCTATGAATATTCCATAATAGAAAAGTGTGAGCGCAACCACTAACTCAAACGGGATCGTGACCGCAACTAAACTCTACCAAATTGAAAAGAAAACTACTATAGAAAAGACAGAATACAAGATAGATCATAAACCCAAGATGCTCCTGAATCAGACACCTAGAGTAATTAAAATTGATGCTCCTGAATTAGAATTGATGTGCTACTTGAGAAAAATCCATCAGATTCATCTCAGACTGAGAAATTCATGTAGAATGTTCAATTTGTCTATCCTTCCACTTCACTAAATACTACATGTAATCCTTTCCTCTTGTACTTTTTCCATCCCTCTTATTCAAGATCTCTTCAATCACTTTTGCCTCCTTCATAGGATATTATTGCTTCATGTCCAATTCATCATTTGACTCACGATACTCATACAAATCAGAAACATTGAATATAGGGGATATGTCCATGTCAACTAATAAATCAACCTCATAAGCATTACTACTGTCATCTTATATTTTTACATTTCTTGCACTCTCTCTCATCTTGATGATGGATCATAGAGTGTGATCCGAAATGTTAATGCTAAAAAACTTACACAATCAAATCCAGAAGAAAATAATTGAGGTCCAAACTTCTTCATCTTCAACTTACTATAAGTACCAACAGGAAATCTGTCTTTCTTCAAATGAATCATGACTTAATCACCAACCTAAAATTATTTATGTCTCCTTGACTTATCAGCAGTATCCTTGTATTTCTGATTACTATATTCCAAATTAAGTTTCACTTCATCATGCAAAGTTTTCATGTATTCATCATAACCCCCTGCTTTAGCACTTCTCTTCTCTCATGAACCAAGATCATTCAAGTATGATATTACCTTAGGATTCATACCTATGACAACTTCAAATGGTGTTTTCCTTGTAATCCTATTCACAGAATTATTATATGCAAATTCAGCTTGTGCTAAAACCAAATCCCAACTTCTAGGCTTATCACCAACTAAACATCTTAACAAATTACCCAAACTTTTGTTCACAACTTCAGTTTGTCCATCTGTCTGAGGATGAAATGTAGAACTAAACTTTAAATAAATACCCATCCTCTTCCAAAGTGTCTTCCATAAATAACCCACAAACTTACTATCTCGGTCAAAAATAATACTCTTAGGTAACCCATACAATCTCACAATCTATTTGAAAAATAAGTTAGCTACATGAACAGCATATGATGTCTTCTTACAAGGAATGAAATGTGACATTTTAAAAAACATATCCACCACAAAAAAATATAGAATCATTACCTCGTTGAGTCTTAGGCAAGCCAAGGACAAAATTGATGATAATTTTTGATCAACTGATGGATATGATGAAGACCGAGTGATAATAAGTATACATGTTTGTAGAAATGGTTAAATTAGTTTTTATTTTGTCATTGATGTCAAGCAATTGATTTACTGATTTATATTGAGTTACCATATCATAAGAATGATAATTTAAATGGGTGACAAATACAGATTAGACAATGATGAAGTACTATTGATATAGTTATTTTCTATTATATATTTGATGTTATCAAGTTGGTACACTTGATTGATTAAGTTGGAAATTACAAAGAGTTAAGTTATGACTAATAAGAGTTACTATACCAATCTAGATAGAATCAGTTGGTATACCAATCTAGATAGAATCAGTTGGTGTTGAGTTATGTTAATCATTTTCAATTACTGAGCACCAATCATCAAGAAGCGAACGAAGTTAGTTACTGAGTTGTAAAGCAAATTACCGAGTATAAGATATTGATTGTAAATGATAATAAGATCAAATTTAATACAATGCTATGATGATCTGGATGGAGATAATAATTAAAGGAAGTTCATTAGAATATCTAAGGGTGATAAAATTCAATGAGAAGATCTAAGGCAAAGATCAAGAGGTTAAACCTGATTGTGAAAGTTCCAAGAAAAGTTCAAGTTACGAGGTAAAATTTAAACTGTTTACCAAGTTAAGATTTATAAAGAAGATGATCAAACGAATGAACGCAAATGATGGAAAACCTAAGAAAGTAGATTAAGAGGAAAAAAAATTTCTATATAAAAGAAGATAAATTAACAGAGATTATGATACTGGAAAATTGAATTAACAAGCAGAAGAAGCTAAAGAACAGAGTTACCGAGCAGAATAGAGAAGCAGAAGATGTAGAATATACAGTCTGAAATAGAGACAAATGGAGTATGATATGCCAGCATTCATGTGAGCATAAAGGATCTGACACAAGAAAAAGTTAGTTTCTATATTTACAGATCAAATTTTTACTGTTCCTTATTAGCATTTGTAACAGAGAAAATCTCTTAACCGAGTGGATTTAACAATCCTATTTTTAAATCTTAGACATAGGTGACATTCCAAAAGACTATTTAAAGTCCTCTATCAAGGACACTCCTAACAGCATGAAGATCTTAACTGATCTGAGGTAAATCCCTTAATAGGGTCACATTTAGCAAATGTGTTTGTAATCTTTAACAAGATAAGTTCTTAATTAAGCGTACTTTAGAAAGGTACATTTTTATTGTGGGTCACAATTCCCACAGAGGTTTTTCCCATATTGGGTTTCCTCGTTAAATCTGGTGTCAACCAAGTTAAATCTATGATTACTGGTTTTGAATGATTGATTTGCATATTATGAGATGTATGGTTGTTTAAGTTATTAAGTTATTTGGTGAATTGGTTATTATTGTATTCAATTATACTAAGTGAATTAGTGAGTTAATTTTTAAGTGTTTAAGTTTGATTTGGTTCGATTCACACCCCCCCCCCTCCCTCTTAGTGAGACCAAAAATTGGTATCAGAGCATTGGTTCTATGAAGTGTTAAGTTTAAAAGGACTTGAGTCAATATCTAAAGATGTATAAGAGGGAAGCACCAAAATTTGATAGGGAACATTTCTCTACATGGATAAGTAGAATGAGATTGCATGTGTTTGGGATAGGAGAATATGGAATTCATTTTCTTGATAATTAATATGTTGCACCAACTTCTGCTCCTTTGACAATCACTGAGCAAAGATAGAAGCAAGAACTGATGAACTATAACTGATTGAATGTTTGAAGATGATAAGTTGATGATCATCAAGCTGAAAAAGTAAATGCAAGAAATTAAATCAGTTAATGTATTATATTTTCATTGATGTCAACTTGATATAATCTGATTGGTCATACACATATTGTAATAGAATTCAAGAGCTAAAGAGACAAATTTTATGTTACCGATAAAACATAAAAGTTCTGTATACATTGAGTGACAGTAAACACAGACAAATAGTGCACACCGATGGACAGTGAACACTGAGAAGTTCATAATGTATACCGAGAAAGAGGTTACAAAGAAAAAGCTATTTATAGAGCATAACTGAAGTTGTTACCAAGCACAACTTGAGTCAATGACCAAGCTAACTAGAGTTGATGACCGATTAGAACTGGAGTTCAAGAATGACAAAACACTTAGCTGTCAAGAGCTATATTTAGACTTAACTGATTGATTTCTTTATTTCCAACGATCGTTTAAACTAAAGAAAAGAGGGAGATTTAAAGCATTTTTTATTACCAGTTATCATGGAGATATTTGTGGAATAAAACTAAAGCAGAGCTTTACAGATTAAAGAAAGCATGGCGAGCTTTACGAATCAAGAAGTGATCTACGACAAAAACAAGGAAGATTGAGTGGCTAATAATGTCTACATAAAGAGACAAGGAATTCATTATGAAGAGAGGAATTCTGAGTATATTTTTGGTGAAGATAGAAGTCTGCATGCAAATCTAATCATACAGTCTGAAGAATAGAGCCAAGAAATTTTCTAGACACCAAGCAATAGAGGACAGAGCATTCACTGAGCAGAAAAGAAGAAAGAAGGGGAGAAAAATAATTGAAGAGCATATTGATCAGAGAGCTATTATTGAACTAAAAATAAATCTAAATATCCGCAAGTTAAAGTTGTATTTTGAACAGATCATTTACTCCATCAGTTTAACCATTGATTTTGAAAATTTCTTAACTGAGTGGGATTTAACCATCCTTATTGTATTGAGATACTCAAGAGTATCAAAAGATTTTCTTTTTGACAACATAGTGAATGCTAGGTCAAAATACAAACTGTTATTTTTTAATCCTCTAACAAGGTCACACTTAACAGTGTGTTTGTAACCTTTAACAGGGTTGGCTCTTCACCGAGCTCACTTCAGAAGAGTGAAAATTTTGGGTTATCGGTCCCAAGTGGTTTTTCCCTTAAAAGGGTTTCCATGTTAAAATCTATATGTCAAATGTGTATTTATTTCATTGCATTGATATTTTTCTTTACACATTAGCAATAATAGATTGATCAGTTAACACTCAATTTGTTTGTTGCTACTCGGTAAAGTCTAGAAAAGATAAATAGAATATCTTACTGAGCAGTTTATCTTTGACAAGATTATTTAAGGCATACATCTTGATGGACTGAAAGATAACTGAGGATATTATATTAGAGATATAAGTTTTGGTTGGATCATTTGGAATTATTTTTAAGGTCATTGATTCACCCCCCCCCCCTCAGTTATTCTAACAGATGGTATCAAAGTTTTGGTGCTTGAAGAAAATTTTAAAGGGACTTAAGCTAAAGATCACAAGATGAGTAAAAGGGATGTGCCTAAGTTGAACAAAGACAACTATGCAACATGGAAAAGAAGGATAAGACTTCATGTATCAAGTATTGGAAATGATGTCACACAATAATTGGATACTGAATATGTTGCACCTATTGGAACTATAACTATTGATCAATTAAGAGAGAAACATGAACACAATTCTATGATGATAGAACTTGCTTCTTCACTATCTAATGCTGAATTTGAAGATGTGAAATTATGCACCACTGCAAAGAAAATATGGGACAAATTCAAGCTAGTACATGGAGGAGATGCAAATGTGCTGAGAGCTAAAGTTGAAAGCCTAAGAGGAAAGTTTGATGACCTACAAATTAAAGAAGGAGAGAACATCACTCAGTACAGTGACAGAATCAAAGAAGTTGTTAATGCTATCTGAGGAGTAGGAAGATTACTTGAGGAAGAAACAATTGTAAGTAAAATTCTGAGAACCTTACTACTTCTTTATGCTATTAGAGTATATGCAATTCAAGAAATGAGAGTAGTAGCTAGTAACAATGTTACTCTTGATAGTTTGATTGGTAGACTTATTTAATTTGAGAAGAACAACTATGACAATAGTGTCTTACCAACTATTAAGTCTGCACTCAAAACTTCTCTGAGAAGTGGAAAATCTAGTAACAATTAACACACAATCAGAAATGATAGTGATAGTGGTGTAAAGGATAAAAATGAATGTATATATATATGTGTGTGTGTATAATGAATGTGATGTGTGTTTTGATGTATTTGTTATATAGGGGAAATGTGGATATGTGTGAGGAAGATGATATGTTCCTTTTAACCTCAAATACACAAAGGAAGGATCCAATTTGATTAACCCCAAAGAAAGGATCAATGCATAAATGAATCAATCGATTGGAAATGAGAATAAAGAGGAAACCCTTAGATTCATGTTTTGAGAGGGAAAGTATGTAATATATTTGAATTGATTAATAAACCTTAATTGAAATTAATTGAAGACATGTACTAATCTCAAAATGCAACAGATCTAAAGAATGTTGTTTTTGGGTGTCTGCACTGAGTTTCTAGAAATTCTGCAACCGGATCTGAAATAGAAACACTGAGACGGAGAAAACCCTAAAATCTTTTCCAGATCTAGCTCAGGTCTAATTTTGACCCAAAAGTGAATGTCACCTTTGACCCAAAATGTCTAATTCTGATCCAGAAAGTTTGATTCTGACCTGCACAGTCCAACAGAAAATATGTTTCCAAATCCTAAAAGTTTGTCGAAAAGGGTATCCGAATCTGCACTCTAATTTGTTGTTCCGAACCTGTCCCTACAAGAAAAATGGTTTGTTTGTTGGGGGAAAGGGGTTTTCCTTGGTCAAACCCCAGTTTTGGAATTAACCTTATAATTGAATTGAAATTGCATAAGTAAACAAAGTAAATGAAAAAATTCACCTTGCTTGTATAGAAACCCTTGTTGCGGATTCGAATCCTTGGATCCACAAGTATGTATGCTCCAAAAGAATGTAGAATGTAGAATGTAGGATGTCTCAAATAAATTTCTTTTAGATCTTCAACACCAATCTTAAATGGATCATTTAATATGAAGAGAATTGGATGAATGTGGATGGAGAAATCTTCAACAAGAGGGCTCCATAGAGCTTGAATCCTTCAATGACTACCAATGGATCTCCTTGATGAATTGAATACTCGAATGTCTTTGAATGCTTGAATGCTTGAAATTAGATGCTTGCTTCAATATATCATGCATAGAGTTTGGATGGATGAAATTTATTCTTGCATCTTAGCTTGCCTTTTTCAAGTCTTAGATGGTTAGAGAAAATGAGAGGAGAAGGCTTCCTTATATATGAATCTAGGGCACAATCTTCTAGAGAGGCCTACATAGGAGAATTAAATTCCAATTAGACCTATATCCCTAGAAGTGGACCTATATTAAATATAATTTCAAGATTCATTTCCCCGAAGACCGAAACAGCCAACCCGGAAGCGAGAATTAAATCTTTCCAAAGCCCGACATCCGAAAACTATGGAAACTTGAAATCTGGACCCTGGGTCAGAATCAAGGTCATCTCTGACCTAGGTCAGGGTTGAGGTCAACCTTGACCTAGGTTAAGGTCAGGGTCAACCTTGACCTAGGTTAGGTTTGAGGTCAACCTTGATCCAGAAAGGTCAATTTTGACCCTGATGTCAAATTTCTCAGGTTTGCAGTTTAAGATGCCAGAAATAGGCCGGAGAGAAGTGGGAAATGGGGCAGAACAGGGGGAAAAGCCATATAAAAGTTATATATCCATTCAAGGTGCTTGACATGACCCCAAACTACTTACTCAAAGGGCTAAACCAGTCTACAATAGAAGTGCTTCCATTTTCTGACTATACATGTAGCCCCCACTTTAGCAAGAGTATGGACTCGATGCAAACTCTTGGTCAAGTAGATCATGAAGAAAAAATAATCTTATTAAAATCAAAAGGGACAAAGGAATCCTCTAGCCCCCAGGGACTTAAAAATTTATGAACCTTAATATCACAATAAGAGAGATATCACCAATCAAAGAGAAAAAGAGAGGGTGTGATTACCTCGCCCAATGAGAACTTATGTCCCATTGTGATTTACACAAGGAAACAATGCAACTGGAAAGATGAAGTTGAACCACCTAGTGAATGTGGCTACTCACCAGTCAACCCATCATAGAGATCTAGTCTTAAGGACACATTCTGACCTTAAGGGAATCAAAACATTTTAATTTGAAACTCGAAGGATCAAGAGACCCGTATAAATTTAAACTGGAGGGATCAAGAGATCCTATAAGGTAAAAATCCATTCTTTAGGCCTAGAGATTGTGCTACTCTTGATTTCTTTTGGCCTTCATTACCTAACTCATGTCCTCCTCACCCTGATCATCTCTTTCGCTCATATCAAGCTTACAAACATCACAAAATTGCTAAGTTAAGTATGCCTCGGATTGATTCCAACCGTGGTCTTTTGCCTACTCCTGCAATACCTCCTTTATCCATTGCTGCTAATAATATTAATAAAAATTCTACTGTTTCATTGCAACCTATTGAGAATCCTCCTATAGAACTTGTGAAGGAACCTGATGTCATTCCTCCTAGTTCTCAAAATATGCCAACCAAAGCTAAACGTAACAAATCTGCTAATGAACATTGTAAGAAGCATAGAGATAATGCTAGAGCCCATGCTTCTATGATTCAAAACTCATTACCTACTTTTGACCAACCCATGCCTAATGCATTAGATGTTAATATTCATAATGATGTTAAGAAAAATGAGTATGATGATCATATTCGCATCTTGGATCCTATTTCAATCAACCTTGATGAGGACACTCTCGATGATCCTATTGATCTTAGTGATGAATATGAGACCATTGATATTGATAATGATTTACCTCATATGCTTTCAACTCAATTAACAATTACACCTAGTATTGAGGATTGTGATTCTCAAGAGGATCCTTGTTTGGAACTGGCTATCATTCCTGCTGTATTGGATATAGTCCCTCTTGCGAGTGGCACACCTTCCATCGTAAACCAAGATGGGGAGGGTTGACAACATGCTTGATTGGCTCATCCTTTATGGTAGCCCTCTTTGTATTTGTATGTTGTAATGTGCTTCTCCCTTAATGTGTTTTTAAATGTTTGTTAGATTCTTTTATATGACCCTTGTTACTATGTTGGTGCAAGGTGATAAAGGAATCAAAACCTATTGTACAAATTCCTTTATGTGTATCTTCATTCTTCTATATGTTGTTTCATGTTATGTTGCACTTGTGCTATTGTTTGTAACTATTTTCCTTGTATAATCTTCTTGGATTTGCGAAATGGTAGCACTAATTCTTTTTGGTCTCCATGTTGTGGTCCAAAAAGATTCTTCTTCGTAACTCTTAAGTTTTCTTTCCTCCTTTGTGATTGTAGTTCTACTTTATTTGGGGAATGATGTCAATTCATTTGTAATAATATAATATTTCTATGTACATGTTTTCTTATGATCATACTGACCCCGCATTAGGTAGATCCCTCTTGTGTTCTTATGTATGTTTATGTTACTTCCCTTGATTTGTCTTCCTTTGGGGGCATCTCGCAGTGGAAACATAATTCGTAGAGTTGTTTTTGTTTCTGTTAAAACCATTACTCATGTTAAAGTGTTAGAAATGACTTTAACATGGCAGCATACATGTTAGGAATAAGCTGTCTCAACCTTGGCTAATTCCTATTCTTATTATTTGTTTTGTAAAATGTATTTTCTTGCAAATAATGTAATTAAGTGTGAGTGTACATGTCTAGTTGGCATGTTGATGTGTCGGCATCTTGAATGGTGTGTAAGGAGATCA